>RCUC01150141.1:0-75007 GCA_003697995.1 Taxidea taxus jeffersonii | reverse complement strand
TTTAATTTTCTTTCTCCCATATCATGCTTCCTTGATGGACAAATGATGAACATTCCTTCCCTAACTTCAATTTTTAAAATGGACAAGCCTATATCCAAAGAAAACACAAGAGTTCAACTGTCCAGGACATATTTAAAACAATATTAAATTAAGTTAAGAATACATACTAATTATATATTATTATAAATATTATATATATACATATATATCATTATTCATAATTATTTATATTCCACTGTTTCTACAATAAATGAGACAACTTACAATGGAAAATAAAATAAAAGAATAAAGTGAACACATAAAGTAAGGTAAAAAAATAAGAGAATACTTCAAATGGCAACGATAAATGTCAACACAGATTTGATGTTAAGCTTCACATTTCTTTTTGAGCTTCCTGACAGAAAGGGCAAAATGGGAATACTAGTTTGCTAAGTTAACTATGCTTTGTTAAGTTAAAAGGAAACATTGCTGCTTCTCTGGGTAAGAAAGGAAAAAAAAAGATAACTTACATAATATTAACTTTTATCCCTACCCTCTTTATGTCAAACAAGTGATAAGCATAAGCCACAGGTCTCTCTATCCCTGAAATGACAGTTTAGTGATATGATCCTAGTGATTCAGAGTTCCCCTATATTATCTAAGTTATCTAAGGCCTATATTATCTTATGTTATATAAATATTATTTTAAGATTTTGTTTATTTATTTGAGAGAGAGAGAGTGCACAAGTGGGGGGAAGGGCAGAGAGAGAAAGAAGCGGACTCCTTGCTGAACAGGGAGCCCTATGTAGGGCCTGATCCCAGGACTCTGGGATCATGACTGGAGCTGAGGGCAGACACTTAACTGACTGAGCCACCAAGGTTCCCCTATATAAGTATTCTTAATTCAGACATCAACATAAGTATACATAGTATAAACCAATTTAATGTTAATTATTCTGCAAAGCCCCTGAAATTCTCCATTACTAGTTTTCATTTCTTTTGTCATGTGTAAAGACTTATAAAGTTGCTTTGGAACATTCGTAATCAATAAACAGTAAATAAGGAAGCAAACACTATCCTGGATTAAGAGTGTGTTCTATTTTAAAAGTTTTTGAACAGTTGCCTGAAGCAATTGGGAATTAACAAGAGGTTTGCCTAGTCAAGATAAATGCATTAGTTCACAGCCATTAAAGCAGAGATCCTAATCTTCCCAGTATTTTACCCCATGCCCCATTGGAGCTTCTTTGCTTTCAACAAGATTTTCATTAACTTTAAGCATTTTGTTAGTCTGTTCGGTTCATTGCTCAGGTGTGGAACCATTGAACTCAATTATGGTTCCTTGCATAGAGTTTTGAAGTACAGAATTATTAAGAATTTGCTTGTTAAGAAAAATCAAATGTCTTCCGTAGTGTTATGTATTTGAATCTGATTTGTTGTAAAATATGATCCTTAGTTTCAGCAACAATAAAGATAGAAATGATAATAATGTATTATAAAGTCATTCGATCTTGTCCCTTGTTCCACTTTGTGGCAAGCATAAGTGCAAAACAATGTATTAATGTTCTCGTACTCCCCAGCTGAAATTGTTAAAGCTATTAAATTGAATCATACTGTGGCCACTAGATTGAAGTGCTACTGTTGAGCTTTAATATTTACTTGTATAAGGCCAACTGAATCTGAATGAAAGAGAGTTCCTGTCCGTGGTGCTGAAAGCAAATAGTCTCCCACAGGATTTGATACCGAATAAGTTCAAAGAAACCTCTTTTGTTGAATCATGCATGTATTGTAATGTCTCTAATAAATCAATTACTTTTTGGCAGCAAAATGTCACAGCATTTCAAATTCTGATAATCACCTCCACTTTGCTGAGCTTTAGGCTGTAATAATCCTCACAATCTAATATGGAATGCATCAAGGAGAAGGTTGAGTAACAAAGAAACAATAAAACTTAGGCTCGTATACTTGACTAGGATTCAGAGGGGCTAAAAGCCTTCCCCACTCCTAGAATACTAGGGAATATACAGACATAATACCCCTTGTCAAGCATAAATCTGGAAGGAAATCTACCAATTGGTATCTTATTTAGAAAGTCCTTTGGAATGTATACAGAGGAATCCCTCAAATATTTATTATTTGTTAAACACCAGCATATGCATGGTGTCTTTTGTCACTTATGTAACCCAGTTTTATGCCCTTCAAATGATAAGATGTGACAATATCTTTTACTTGTTATATTGCAAAAGGGAAAGAAAATACCTTCAACTTAAAAGTGTTTCATCTCCTATAGAGATGAAACCTCTTTCTGAAACTGATTTTTTCTATGTGTTTTCTTTTCTTTGAAGACTGACCAAAATGACAAAAAAAATCTTTTGTAAATGCCTACTTTTTATCACCTAACCTTGTGCAAAGAGCCCCATCCGAGGGACTGTACCTGACTACATCTTCCTCTGGAATGAGAAGTTATATGAGTTTCCCAAGGATGGACAAATGAGCAAGACTTCTGCACATTACATAGATTCTTTTCTGCATACAGTAACACTTAACTGGAGGGAAAATATGAATATGCTTTGATCAAGTAAAATCCTTTTATGGATTTATTCAATGAATCTTTCCCTAGTGTCAAACATATGTCAGTACCTCACTGATGGTGGTGATATAGAAATAAATTTTAAAACTTGGCTCCTATCCTCCAGGAACGCACTGGGGGCAAAGGGAACACCCATGAGTTGGATAATCACAGAACAGTGACAGGAATGCTACAGTCATAACACAAATATTTTTTTTAAAGTTCAAGGGGAGAACCCAGCAAATTTCTTAAGATGGGGTGGAGTGGAGTGTGGGAATATCTAAATTAATTTCAGCCTTAAAGAATAGGGCAGACTTTCTTTTTTCAGGCTGAGAAAAAAAAGACAGAGAATGGCAGAATTTCAATTAAAAGTTCTTGTTGGTATTATCTCCCACAACCATTCCAGGGGACTCTGTCTTGCAACCCCATATCTGGAAAAGTAGAATTATTCTTCATCTGCCATAAAGACCATGTTCAGGTATATTTTAAATTTACACAATCCTGGTTGACTTTACCAAATCTGAAGTTATATTGCTTATGGACCTGGTATAAGACAGAGAATAGGACACAAGATGTTGGCATACATGAGTGATAATAGTGTGGGCAGACCTGTGTGCCAAAAGACAAGATGAGCTAAGAATCATGTGGTGATCATTACAGAGTTGAGAGACAATCACAGGCTCAAGTGGAGAGGACATGTACCCTCCACCCCTCTGTCACTTGAGAACCACATATACCTCACACTTTTAATTAAAAATCTTACATGTATATATTCTGCATTAAATCATTCTCTAGTACCAGAACTGGGCACTTTTATTACCCACTTTATTTGCAAAGCAGCAGCCTCCCCCATCCCAGGACTGAATGTTGCTGAGCTCCCTCCAGCATGCTGCAGGGGAAAAGTGAAGGTCCTTGGTCCCCTGTTTCACAACAGCCATATCAGATAAATGTGAAGTCCTGTTACCCAGAAATATTCATCTAAAGAAAAGAAAGAATTTGATTATCATGAATTCTGCTCCACACTCCTCTTCCTGCCTGACAATAACCTCCCTCTCCAGAGCAACAATAATCTGAACACAAACAGACATGCAGCTTTTCAAAAAGTAATGAACTCTGAGGCGTTGGAGCCAAGGCAAGCATGGTTTAAATGCACAGCTCCAGCAACCCAGAGAGGCTATCAATTATACAGCCCTGCCATCGAGGAAGCAAAAATAATATTTCAGAGAGTCATTGCCAGAAAGAGAAAGAAAAAGAAGAAAATGCCACAGAAATCACACCATTCAGAGCAAGCAGTTCCAAGAGCAAAAATGAATGGCTAAATCCTGCCAAAGGCAGCCTTCTCTACCTAGCAGGAAAAAGAGAGACAGGACTTGGTGACTTCCTTCTTGCCCTGCCCTTCATCCAACACACCTGAGTATGTGATGTCACTTTTCCAGTATTGTTTTTCGTTACTCCTGGGACATGCAGAAAAGTATGTTCTTCATGTGCCAATACATTCACAAACATTTTTGAAAGCTTTAAACAATGCACCATATAAATACAGGAATTCATTATTTTATATAACAAGTTCATACTCATGATTTACTTTTATTCTTAAAATAATTATTTGAGGTAGGGAAAGGACCATCACTAAGTCTATTCTGTAGATGATAAAATTAAGATCTGGAAAAAGTTAAGTGACTTGTCCAAGGTCAGCCAGCTATTAAGTTCCCAGTTGAAGACATAGAATGCGGGAAGCCATCAATAAGCATTTTTTGGCAATAAAGATTGATGAGACTGAATCATTAGGTCTTTAAGTCATGAATTTGGTCTTCTAAGTAGTCAGTGAAGGCCTCTTTCTAATGCATCTCTCTGTTGAAAGTATTCTGTTACAGGCTAGGTTGCACCAAAGAGAATTATAAGATTCTGTGCATAATGATAAGGATACAAGATACATTCCATGCCTAAAGCATTCTGAACTGTTTTTTGGTTGTTGTTCCGTGATATTAAGGGAAATGAGTGCGGAAACAGTACAATATTGAAGAAAAAGGTTCATACCATTTAGGCTGTAATATCTTTAAAAGTGGAACTTTTAAAGATGGAACTAGAGGGTATTATGCTAGTGAAATAAGTCTGTCGCAGGAAGACAAATACCATATGATTTAACCCATATGCAGAATTTAAGAAGTAAAACAGATGAACATAGGAGAAGGGAAGGAAAAATAAAATAAGATGAAAATGGAGAGGGAGGTAAACCATAAGAGATGTTGAACTCTAGGAAACAAACAGAGGGTTGCTGGAGGGGAGGTGGGTGAGGAGATGGGGTAAGTGGGTGATGGGCATTAAGGAGGGCACTGGGTGTTATATGCAATTGATGAATCACTGAATTCTACCCTTGAAATTAATAATACAGGATATATTAACTAAACTGAATTTAAATAAATATTTTTTAAAGTAAATGCTTTAGTTTATAAAAGGGCAAGGAATCAGACAGACCAGCAGTCCTGCAGCCAGTGTGCTGCACTCTCCACTAATTTGGATGCTTGTCACATTCTGTGAGCCCCACATTCTTCACTTAGAAAATGGAATTGATAACACTTGCCCTACTTATCCTACACCTTCCTAAGCCAGTTGTGGTAGAGAAACCACTTGATAAAGTCAGATATATCTTACTATTACAGATGTGATAGGAATTGGGACTACGTGTCCCCTCCAAGGATTCTGGTGGTCCTTCATGGAAAGGAAGGAATATCTAACCTATACACATCTGGTAGAATGAGTAAAATAACATCAATAGGCCAGCAATCATGGTGCTTATTTCTATTGGTATACACCTTTGTGGTTTAAAAATACAAAGAAAACAAATGGAGGTAGTTCAAAGCATGGAACCTAGAGCCATCAGAAAGCCTATGCCCACCTTCTGTGCACTCATGGACAATCAGGTAAAGATTACTTCATCTTTCCAGATCTGATTCTTTAGTCATAAAATGCTAATGATAAAGACAGTTAACTTATGAGCTTCTTTTAAAGATTAAATTAGAAATGAGCATACAGGATGTAACAGAGTACCTGGGAAACATTTGGAGAAATTATGATAATTATTACTTGTTGTCTCACATTTTACACATTTTGTGAATAACTACAGTTGGATTGACAGTGTTATTTCTGTTTCTTATGAATGTCTAACTTTGGATACTAACTGACCTCTAGGGGTGCTATGAGGTTTGACTAATTAAACAGTGTTGAGGAAACTGTCCGAAGTTTAAACATGGAGAGTTATAGGTTGGCATGTGAGTTGCAAGACTTTTTATACTAGTCCTTTAGTATTACAATTGATCTCGCTTCATTTCCTCCTGCATTGATCTGTTCAGAATGCTCTTGACACAAATGCAATTTTCTATGGCCAGCAATCAAATTCAACAATCAAACATGGCAATAGCGATTGAAACAAAGGGCAGAAGTTGTGCTATTTCCAGCACAAATGATCAGTTCCTGAGTTTCTGACAGCATCAAATGGAAAAATAAAAATAACTTGAGACAGAAATAGCCCAAAGACCTGGGTCTCCAACCCATTTGCAAAATTCCTACATGACCTGGAGCTCTCTGTGATGTACCAGTGGGAAATTACACATCTTGTGAGACTGCATGCTGGGGAGAATAGGGTGTTGGCACGGAGCATGGCTGGGCTTTCCAACACTATTCCTGAATTTAATTATTGAGACTTTGGTAGTTTTTTTTTTTTTTTACTTTATTTAAGCTTTATTTAAACATATGATGTAACCCCACCACCCTCACCAAACCCCTCTTCCCCCCACCACCCTCAGTTTGTTTTAGGACATTAAGAGTCTCTTTTGGTTTTTCTCCCTCCCGATCCCACCTTCTTTCATTTTTACTTTTCCTACCATCTTAACTCCCACCCCCGTTGCATCTCCACTTCCTCATATCAGGGAGATCATATGGTAGTTGTCTTTCTCCAGTTGACTTATTTCGCTAAGCATAATACGCTCTAGTTCCATCCATGTCGTCGCAAATGGTAAGATTTCATTTCTTTTGATGGCTGCATAGTATTCCATCATATATATATACCACCTCTTCTTTATCCATTCATCTGTTGATGGACATCTAGGTTCTTTCCATAACTTGGCTATTGTGGACATTGCTGCTATAAACATTCGGGTACACGTGCCCCTTTGGATCACTACATTTGTATCTTTAGGATAGATACCCAGTAGTGCAATTGCTGGGTCATAAGGTAGCTCTATTTTCAATTTTTTGAGGAACCTCCATGCTGTTTTCCAGAGTGGTTGCACCAGCTTGCATTCCCACCAACAGTGTAGGAGGGTTCCCCTTTCTCCACATCCTCGCCAGCATCTGTCATTTCCTGACTTGTTCATTTTAGCCATTCTGACTGGTGTGAGGTGGTATCTCATTGTGGTTTTGATTTGTATTTCCCTGATGCCCAGTGATATGGAGCACTTTTTCATGTGTCTGTTGGCCATCTGGATGTCTTCTTTGCAGAAATGTCTGTTCATGTCCTCTGCCCATTTCTTGATTGGATTATTTGTTCTTTGGGTGTTGAGTTTGCTAAGCTCTTTGTAGATTTTAGATACTAGCCCTTTATCTGATATGTCGTTTGCAAATATCTTTTCCCACTCTGTCAGTTGTCTTTTGGTTTTGTTGACTGTTTCCTTTGCTGTGCAAAAGCTTTTGATCTTGATGAAGTCCCAATAGTTCATTTTTTCCCTTGCTTCCCTTGCCTTTGGCGTTGTTCCTAGGAAGAAGTTGCTGCGGCTGAGGTCGAAGAGGTTGCTGCCTGTGTTCTCCTCAAGGATTTTGATGGATTCCTTTCTCACGTTGAGATCCTTCATCCATTTTGAGTCTATTTTCGTGTGTGGTGTAAGGAAATGGTCCAATTTCATTTTTCTGCATGTGGCTGTCCAATTTTCCCAACACCATTTGTTGAAGAGGCTATCTTTTTTCCATTGGATGTTCTTTCCTGCTTTGTCGAAGATTAGTTGACCATAGAGTTGAGGGTCTATTTCTGGGCTCTCTATTCTGTTCCATTGATCTATGCGTCTGTTTTTGTGCCAGTACCATACTGTCTTAATGATGACAGCTTTGTAGTAGAGCTTGAAGTCGGGAATTGTGATGCCACCAACTTTGGTTTTCTTTTTCAATATTCCTTTGGCTATTCGAGGTCTTTTCTGGTTCCATATAAATTTTAGGATTATTTGTTCCATTTCTTTGAAAAAATTGGATGGAATTTTGATAGGCATTGCATTAAATGTGTAGATAGCTTTAGGTAGCATAGACATTTACACGATATTAATTCTTCCAATCCATGAACATGGAACATTTTTCCATGTCTTTGTGTCTTCCTCAATTTCCTTCATGAGTACTTTATAGTACTCTGAGTATAGATTCTTTGCCTCTTTCGTTAGGTTTATTCCTAGGTATCTTATGGTTTTGGGTGTAATTGTAAATGGGATTGACTCCTTAATTTCTCTTTCTTCTGTCTTGTTGTTGGTGTAAAGAAATGCAACTGATTTCTGTGCATTGATTTTGTATCCTGACACTTTACTGAATTCCTGTACAAGCTCTAGCAGTTTTGGAGTGGAACGTTTTGGGTTTTCCACATATAGTATCATATCATCTGCAAAGAGCGATAGTTTGACTTCTTCTTTGCCGATTTGGATGCCTTTCATTTCTTTTTGTTGTCTGATTGCTGAGGCTAGGACTTCTAGTACTATGTTGAATAGCAGTGGTGATAGTGGACATCCCTGCCGTGTTCCTGACCTTAACGGAAAAGCTCTCATTTTTTCTCCATTGAGAATGATACTTGCCGTGGGTTTTTCATAGATGGCTTTGATAATATTGAGGTATGTGCCTTCTATCCCTACACTTTGAAGAGTTTTGATTAGGAAGGGATGTTGCACTTTATCAAATGCTTTTTCAGCATCTATTGAGAGTATCATATGGTTCTTGTTCTTTCTTTTGTTAATGTACTGTATCACATTGATTGATTTGTGGATGTTGAACCAACCCTGCTGCCCTGGAATAAATCCCACTTGGTCGTGGTGAATAATCCTTTTAATGTACTGTTGGATCCTATTGGCTAGTATTTTGGTGAGAATTTTCGCATCTATGTTCATCAAGGATATTGGTCTGTAATTCTCTTTTTTGATGGGATCCTTGTCTGGTTTGGGGATCAAGGTGATGCTGGCCTCATAAAATGAGTTTGGAAGTTTTCCTTCCATTTCTATTTTTTGGAACAGTTTCAGGAGAATAGGAATTAATTCTTCTTTAAATGTTTGGTAGAATTCCCCTGGGAAGCCATCTGGCCCTGGGCTTTTGTTTGTTGGGAGAGTTTTGATGACTGTTTCAATCTCCTTACTGGTTATGGGCCTATTCAGGTTTTCTATTTCTTCCTGGTTCAGTTTTGGCAGTTTATATGTCTCTAGGAAAGTATCCATTTCTTCCAGATTGTCGAATTTGTTGGCATAGAGTTGTTCATAATATGTTCTTATGATTGTTTGTATTTCTTTGGTGTTGGTTGTGATCTCTCCTCTTTCATTCATGATTTTATTTATTTGGGTCCTTTCTCTTTTCTTTTGGATAAGTCTGGCCAGGGGTTTATCAATCTTATTAATTCTTTCAAAGAACCAGCTCCTAGTTTCATTGATTTGTTCTATTGTTTTTTTGGTTTCTATTTCATTGATTTCTGCTTTGATCTTTATTATTTCTCTTCTCCTGCTGGGTTTAGGCTTTCTTTGTTGTTCTCTCTCGAGTTCCTTGAGGTGTAGGGTTAGGTTGTGTATTTGAGACCTTTCCTGTTTCTTGAGATAGGCTTGTATCGCTATATATTTTCCTCTCAGGACTGCCTTTGCTGTGTCCCACAGATTTTGGACCGTTGTGTTTTCATTATCATTTGTTTCCATGGTTTTTTTCAATTCTTCTTTAATTTCCTGGTTGACCCATTCATTTTTTAGAAGGATGCTGTTGAGCCTCCATGTATTTGTGCTCTTTCCACATTTCCTCTTGTGATTGAGTTCTAGCTTCAGAGCATTGTGGTCTGAAAATATGCAGGGAATGATCCCAATCTTTTGATACCTGTTGAGACCTGATTTATGACCCAGGATGTGATCTATTCTGGAGAACGTTCCATGGGCACTAGAGAAGAACGTGTATTCTGTTGCTTTAGGGTAGAATGTTCTGAATATATCTGTGATGTCCATCTGCTCCAGTGTGTCATTTAAGACCTTTATTTCCTTGTTGATCTTTTGCTTGGATGATCTGTCCATTTCAGTGAGGGGTGTATTAAAGTCTCCAACTATTATTGTATTCTTGTCAATGTGTTTCTTTGATTTGTTATTAATTGGTTTATATAGTTGGCTGCTCCCATGTTAGGGGCATAGATATTTAAAATTGTTAGATCTTCTTGTTGGACAGACCCTTTGAGTATGATGAAGTGTCCTTCCTCATCTCTTATTATAGTCTTTGGCTTAAAATCTAATTGATCTGATATAAGGATTGCCACCCCAGCTTTCTTCTGATGTCCATTAGCATGGTAAATTGTTTTCCACCCCCTCACTTTCAATCTGGAGGTGTCTTCAGGTCTAAGATGAGTTTCTTGTAGGCAGCATATTGATGGGTTTTGTTTTTTTATCCATTCTGAAACCCTGTGTCTTTTGATTGGGGCATTTAGCCCATTTACATTCAGGGTAACTATTGAGAGATATGAGTTTAGTGCCATTGTATTGCCTGTATGGTGATTGTCACTGTATAATGTCTCTGTTCCTTTCTGGTAATACTTTTAGGGTCTCTCTTTGCTTAGAGGACCCCTTTCAATATTTCCTGTAGAGCTGGTTTGATGTTTACAAACTCTTTCAGTTTTTGTTTGTCCTGGAAGCTTTTAATCTCTCCTTCTATTTTCAATGATAACCTAGCTGGATAAAGTATTCTTGGCTGCATGTTTTTCTCGTTTAGTGCTCTGAATATATCATGCCAGTTCTTTCTGGCCTGCCAGGTCTCTGTGGATAAGTCTCCTGCCAATCTAATATTTTTACCATTGTACGTTACAGACTTCTTGTCCTGTGCTGCTTTCAGGATTTTCTCTTTGTCGCTAAGACTTGTAAATTTTACTATTAGATGGTGGGGTGTGGGTCGATTCCTATTGATTTTGAGAGGTGTTCTCTGGGCCTCCTGGATTTTGATGCTTGTTTCCCTTGCTATATTAGGGAAATTCTCTACAATAATCCTCTCCAGTATACCTTCTGCTCCTATTTCTCTTTCTTCTTCTTCTGTTTCGTCTTATGGCATCACTTATCTCTCGAATTCTCCCCTCGTGGTCCAGTAGTTGATTGTCTCTCTTTTGGTCTGCTTCATTATTCCCTGCCATTTGGTCTTCTATATCACTAATTCTGTCTTCTGCCTCATTTATCCTAGCAGTAAGAGCCTCCATTTTTGATTGCACCTCATTAATAGCTTTTTTTATTTCAACTTGATTAGACTTTATTTCTTTTATTTCTCCAGAAAGGGTTTTTATTTCTCCTGACAGGGTTTCTCTGATATCTTCCATGCCTTTTTCGAGCCCGGCTAGAACCTTGAGAATCGTCATCCTGAATTCCAGATCTGACATATTACCAATGTCTGTATTGATTAGGTCCCTAGCCTTCGGTCCTGTCTCCTGCTCTTTTTTTTGTGGTGAGTTTTTCCGCCTTGTCATTTTGTCCAGATAAGAATCCGCTGTTCTCCTTGTTAAGTGAACTTGGTCTTGGCTGTATTTCTTTGATCTTCTGGGGGAGGGGCCTGTTGTAGTGATTCTCAGGTGTCTTTGCCCCAGGCGGAGTTGCACCGCCCTTACCAGGCTCCGGGCTAAGTAATCCTCTCAGGTTTGCTTTCGGGAGCTTTTGTTCCCTGAACGCGCTTTCTGTAGAGTTCTGGAGGATGGGAATGACAATGGCGGCCTCCCAATCTCCGGTTCAGAGGAGCCGAGAGCTAGGGGCCCCAGTCTTCAGTGCGCCTTCAGAGAAAAGCGTTTAATCCCTCCAGTCTCCCTAGCCCACGTTTGCGCCGGAGAGTGCGCGCGCGCGTCCGCCCGCAGACACCGCGCGCCGCAGACACAGCAGGCCCGCAGACTCCGCGGGCCGCCCACACCGCGGGCCCGCCGACACTGCGCGCACCCGCAGACCGCGCACGCCCGCAGACCGCGCTCAGAGAAAATCGTGCATAAGCAGTCCCGTCTCACTGGCTTCTGGGAGTGCTCCGAGCTCACCCAGCCTCTGACCAAGCGTCTCTGTCTCTGGCAGAGTCCCACCTTGAGTCTCCGGAGCCCGTAGATCCCTGAGCTCTCCCGGGTCGGAGTCTCCCCGGATCTTGTGGGGACCCCTCGCAGAGCACCGGCCAGTGCCACAGAGCACCGGTCCGTGTCACAGACCACTAGGAAATCTCGGCTCTGTCTCCGCAGCCGACTTCTCCGCTCTAATACCTGTGAGCTCTGCGACACTCAGACACCCCCAATCCTTCTGTGACCCCGTGGGACCTGAGTCCACGTTGTCCCCGTGAGGTCTTCACCCCAGTTTAGCCTCTGGAGTGATGTCCCTCCGTGGAGCCGATTTTTAAAAGTTCTGATTTTGTGCTCCGCCGCTTGTCGGGAGCCGGCCCCTCCCCCTGGGGTCTATCTTCCCGTCGCGTTGGATTCACTTCTCCGCTGGTCCTACCTTTCAGAAAGTGGTCGATTTTCTGTTCCTAGAATTGTTGTTTTTCTTCTCTTCGATCTCCTGTTGGATTTGTAGGTGTTCGGAATGGTTTGATAGGCTATCTAGCTGATCTCCTGCTGGCTGATGTCGTCTCAGCCTCCTACTTCTCCGCCATCTTGACTCCTCCCCTAGACTTTGGTAGTTTTTAATAATCTCATTCCACTGTAAAGTCAAAACATTTATTTTTTTAAGATTTTATTTATTTATTTGACAGAGAGGGAGAGAGAGCAAGCAAGCACAGGCAGACAGAGTGGCAGGCAGAGGCAGAGGGAGAAACAGGTTCCCTGCCGAGCAAGAAGCCCAATGTGGTACTTGATCCCAGGACGCTGGGATCATAACCTGAGCCAAAGGCAGCCGCTTAACCAACTGAGCCACCCAGGCGTCCCAAGTCAAAACATTTAAAGTTGCAGTGCTTTCTAGCCACTGAAAACATTTCCCCAAGTCCTGTTTTTTAAAGAGAAGCCTTGCATTTCCTGGACACATCTACAGACTGTGTCTCAGGCAGAGACACAACCATGCCTGTGCTCAGAAAGGAAGTATATGAGATGAAAAGAACCAGAGAAAAGTAGAGAGGGTCCAAGCTGATCACCCTTGGTTTATAACCTTTCAGACATTACAAACCATCTCTGAATTAGAGCTGCCAATTGTTAATCTTGTATTCATGTCAATTTTCAAAAATAGCAGAGCCTTGAATAGGCTAAAAATAGTGTCATAAATCATAGGATCTCTACCCTCACTCCAATCATGGCTAATTAGAACAAGAGTGAGCACCTGACTCAGGTAAAGGCCGTCTGACTCCATTTCCTGCTAATTTGAGCTTGAGGCACCAAAACCAAGTCATTGAGCTGTGATCTATCAAGCCCCAAGGCAGGACAAAGCCACATTTTAGATGAAGTTAGTGGGGCCCAGAGAAACCCTAAGGAAGATACTCAGGAGACCACAGGAGATATGTAGAGAGTCACATCAGTAAGGAGACCACACAGCCTCCATGAGAGAAGCACAGAGAATTGTGGAGGACAGTCCCTTCTCACCGAATTTCCCTGTTCTTCTTGCACCTGTTTGCATAAAGTCAGCCCATCTTTCCAATAAACTTCTTTAACTTGTTGAGTGAATTCCTACAGTTCAAACAGAATTATTAATGATGACCCTGACTGGGTTGGTAGAAATTGTTAGTGAGGAAACCAATGGTAAAATAGAGATAGTCAAAGTGCATGAAACAGTAAGAACAGTATCAGCAACAGGACATGCAGTGACCATATCAAAGTCTGAGTGCTTGCTTAGCCTCCATGAGCTTGTGCTGCCTTGGAGAAAGTTAGCTAACATCTGAGGATAGAAGGGAAGACACCAGAATCTATCACAGAAGGGAAGATGAAGAAGAAGAAATTCTTCAACAGTTCACATTTACTGAGATACGTGACATTCAGCAAGTGGCTTCTGGGCACAAAAGAGTGGGTAAAATTTCTTTTGGGTAAAAAAAATAATTACAATACAATGAGGTGAGAACAATGACAGATAGATGCAATCCTGGACTATTTTGTTATGGGGAAAAGAAGATACTTGAGAATAGGCATCTTCAAAATTGTAATTCCCATGATGAGGTCGGGGACCACTTAGGACTCATTTTCCTATACCCAGCACATATCATTATGTTTGGCACACAGTAGGAGTTTAGTAAATATTTGTTGAATTGAATTTTAAAAATATTGAATGCTACTTGATATTAGCCACTTCACCTAATTTCAATCCCCTGCCTCCAGAAACTGATGAGCAGTTATACTTGAGCTGTATAAATGAGAAAGCTGGAACTCAACGAGATTAAATATCAGAAACATATTCATCTACTAATATTCAGCCATTTTTGTCCTATAAATTGTGGAAATTTTTAAGATTCTTAATCCCTATCTTTCAATTGATGGCCAAGCACTTATTACTACAAAAGATACAACTTATTCTACATAGTTCTACTGGAAATCACTGAAAGGAACACATTAGAGCAAAGCAAATTTTGGCTTAATATTTTTTTTTAAAAGACAGAACTTTTGTAAAGGAAGCACCTACATGTCTAGGTAGTTAGTTGCTCATCACTGACAATGCTCCAGTGAGTTGTAGGTATTATCTACCTACCTACTTACTATGGAGATATTTGGATATGGACAAAACTGTGAGAAGATCCATAGTCTGAGATTTACCTTGATCTTCAAGAGCACATCTCTTATTCTTTGGAGGCTTAATGATGTTGGTGACATGAGGGAGGTTGATGGAATTGAAGTAAACAGAGTCTTCTACCTTGACCTTCACATATGAAGGTCAAGGTAGAAGGTATATATATATATATATGAAATATTCCCCAAGAATCTTTTCCAGTTGCATCTGATGTGGCCATGCAGACTTAGTCAGCTGTTGGCCCACAGCACCTGAAGGTTCACTTTTGGCCCATGTCAGTGGCCAGTATGAGTTAGTTATGCTCTTTCTCTATCCCAGAATGAGTCATTCCTCACTCCTCTTCCAAACCATGGCATTTTACCAGAATCTTTGCCAGTTTCTGGAATAATTTCTTAACACCAGATTTCTGGTGATAGGACACAAAGAGGACCTGACAGGACACAAAGAGGAGAGAAACTAAAGTCTAGACAAGAGGTGACCATTGCTTTCTGCAAACATCCATGTAGACAGCAACATGCTCCAGTTCTGCCAGAGAAACTCCAGAAATATTTACTTCAGTTTTTCTCCTATTGGTCTGTCATTGTTGAAGACAAAAGCATGATGATCCCTTCTGCTTCATATCCTCAGGCGCATGCCCCCAGGCTCAGGCTAGTGACAGTAGCATCCTACAAAATTATTCAAAGGACAGGGAATAAAACTTGGAGGTCACCATAGCAAACACAGCTGGTTGGAGATGTCAACATCCCTCAGAACATTTGTGTTTGTGATGGCTCTATTCTACAATGGATTGACATAGTTGACCACTTAACCACTGGCCCCAGAGAGAACAGAGAGGAAGAGAAAATAAGAATAAAGCAGAGACCCAAAATAAGTAAAAAGGCAAAGGACTGCATATTCATATCTGATGACTTAAATCCTAGGAATAATAGACCAAAAGAATAGGGGATGAATGGATAGTGGATTAGATAATGTCTGAGGAGTTCAGTGATGTCGGATTCTGAAATCAATTTGGCATATCATTTGCCTACTCAATAGTTCTGATGTTGTGAATCCATAGACTTTCCTGGTACAACTACTTGAATCCCAATGGGGACAAGCTTCTGTGTCTGGAACAAGTATAAAGTGAAGATCTGCTTTGCAGGAGCTCAGTCATTTTTGCAGTGCCCTGGCAAGGCCAGCTACTTCTCAAGTCTGGGTGCCGCCCTTTCCTGTAGGGAGGTTTCTCTCAGGCCTTGAGTTGACTTAGAGATTCCCCAGGAGAGCTGGCCTAAAAATCAGTTCTAAAAGCCAAAAAAATGAGGAAAGCCAGATTAAAGTATCAGCCCAGAATTTATGCTCTGGACTTAAGGTTTAATAATGCAACAGAAAATCAATATTTAATAAAGCAAATGATGGAGAAAAACACTGCCCGGGAGATGAGGCTGCTGCACTGTTTTCAAATGTCTCAGTCCCAGAGGAGACTGAGCTGGCAGAATGGATTGGAGACTAGGTTGACAAGAGAATCTGGCATGCAGACAATCACATGTCCCATTGATTCCTATTCTGTTATCTCTGGGCTTGCTGGCCATTTTTATTGAAGGACTAACATAGAATTACAATGAGAACGATATGAGGTACCCAACAGAGCAGGGGCAAATGGTCTAAGCCAGCCTTCAATTAGCAACCCCAGATTGTCCTGACCCATTCAAGACGGACTCCAAAGTTCACCATCTGTTTTGAATGGGAGCGGGAGGGTGGGCCTAGAATTGTGCTTCTAAATGTATTCCAGAGAGGTGGGAAGATATGAGATGGTATGGCCTCGGTCGTCATAAAATGAGGACTGCAGTGGTAGTCCACAAAGCAATTTTGCAAACAGTGATTTGTGCTTAGTGGGGATGCAAATGTTCACAGAGTGATTACGTATTTTGAGAATACCAGGTTGAGGAATGCAAAGTTCCTTGGGTTCCCAATGATTACTCTGTGGATTGCAAAGCATTTCTGAGCTGCAGGAAAATAACGTAGTTAGATATAGTTCTCGATGGCTGCATCCTTAGATAGCAATTTGAGTATTTCTGTTTAGTTATTTTTTATTGGAAATTATTCTTCCTTTTGGGGGAAGACAGGTTTCATCCTGTCAATTTCTTGCTGACCTAGACATCTGGGTCACAGTTCATTTCATATTATTTTGCTAGAAGGAAATATAGTTGTTACCTATTCAACAACCTCTGTCTGGCTAAGAGAGGCGTTATGCATATCCACCTTGAACAAGCTCGCTGTGCTATATGCATGACCACCATGTATAATACAATAAAATCTTTTGAATTATTGTGTCTTCCATTCATCTGGGGATCCCAATGTATCTAGGAAGAACTACAGACAACTAAACCCAATATGTTGCTTATAATGTAAGAAGCCTCAGGCAAGGTATATGGCAGCCACTGCTTGAATAGGAATGAATTCATCTGTAATGGGCAGATTGGCTACTTCAGTTTGTTTTTGAAAACAATAACAAAAACAACAACAAAAACACTCAAAACAAAACAAAAAACACCAAAAAGCAAAAACAGCAAACAAAAAACAAAACAAAATGAAATGAAAACATGGAATGAAGACAGCACATTGTACTGTCCCTGATGAATTAGGAAACTTCTTCAGAAGTCTTTAATACAAGTGCAAGTTATGACAAGAATATATTCTTGAAAGGGAGACATGTTAAGATGAAATGAGAGGAAGTGAAGAACCCACACTCTGAAAAGAACTATGTACATATTGTTCATCACTGTGCATGCTGGCCATCTGTTGGTATGTAGAAAGTACGTAGTTCATTTTCATTGAATGTATGACTTGCATATAGTACGTTAAAAAGAAGAAGAAAGAGCATGTTATGGGGGAACCTGAAGGAGGGGAGATGGTCAAGTCCCCTAGAATGATTTGGAAGCTGTCCAGGGAAAAATCTCAGGTTGGCCATGGGTTTATTCTGTGAACTCTTCAACATGTCACTGGCATTCTTTAAACAGAAGACAACAGTCCTCTCACATCTCTTGCTATGAAATTATGAGGTATCAGGTAGGTTGCAGAAACTAGCCTTAGTGCTAGAAATGAAGGTGAGTAACCCAGGGACTATATTCCTCTTGTTTGGGCTTTATTTACTTTAGAAACAGACAAAAATTTTGTCTGTGCAAATCTCAAAGTTTAGAGTCCTGAAATCCCAGATGCCAAATAATTGGGTGTTATCCAGCTCTAGAATACCCTGGAAGAAATTTCTAAACAGACTAATGGATAACGAGGTCTTATTTAGCATGAGGTGGGAAAGGAGGGTTGACTCATTCATTGCAAAACTGACAATTTAGGTCTAGCAAATGGGATTCAGAATCTCAGTGATTCAAAAAGGCTAAAGAAACTAGGTCATGCTCTCCATAATACATTACATGGAACTGTGGTCAAAGTTCTCTCTGCTCAATTCTGATGGGGATAGTAAGGAGATATGCTACATGACTGTATCAAGATTACACAAGCAGGGGAGAGTAGCAAAAGACACGGAAAACTTAGGCCATAAAGGGCTTTAGGTGAAAATTTTCAACGCTGAGAGTAATTGATATATCTACTAATAGCTCAGGGGCTGTTACTGGAGCAGCTGTAATAATAATTTTATTTATAAAGTTCTTGCTTCTCCCAATATGCCCAGGGCACTATACAATAGCACTAAATAAATTAAATTAAAGCATGAAATATTATGAAAATGCAATGAAATCAACATTGCTGAGGAAACAAGAAACCCCCGAAAAATAGAAGAAAAAAAGATCCTTTTTTGCAAGAAGTAGCACTTACCAAGAGAAGCTTCCTGGGGACAGGGTGGATGCCCACCATGGGCATTCTATCAGCAGATAAGGATTCAAACCCCATCTTCCAACTTAGAAGCATTATGATCTCTAGTAAGGTATTGAGTCCTTAAGGTTAGCCTTGGTTTCCTCATTCGCAAGATGTTAAGTATCATATTATTATCTACCATCTATGGTGGTGGGATTTAAATGAGATTTCATAAATGTGAAACCTGGTACCCATCATCTAGTGGGGACCCAATAAATGTTTGTTTTTACTTTCACTGTGACCACTGCACAGAGGACACAGAGTGGAGAACTGAGGTTATACATAAGGAAATCAGGTAAAAATGGGATAAAATCCTGAACCAAGGCAATGACAGTAAAGATAGAGAGATGTGATTAAGGGATATCTATAGGAGCTGATGACTGACTTAATAAGAAATGCCACTGAGGAGGAAAAAAAAAAAAAGAACTAAGGATAACTTCTAAATCTCTCTCCTGGACAATGGGCAAATAGTTGTTCCATTCTTCAAGATTGCTAATACAGAAGAAAGAGATATTTGAGGTGGCAAGAATGATTTGTTTAATTTTAATTTTGAACATATTGTGGAACTCTCAAGAGGAGAAGCCAACAGGCTCCTACAGAGATAGAGCTTTGCTGGTGTTGGATATAAAGGTGTGGCTGTCATTAGTGAAATCTCAGTAATTGAAGTCACAGGCTTGGCCAGGTCATAGGAGATGATGTAGCCCAAAGAGAAAAACAGAAGTGTAATGAGTGGAGACCAACAGGTCGTGGGAAGCTGAAAATAAAACAACCAGAGGGGAAATGTCTAATCAGGTAAGGGGAGACTTGGGAAGAATACTATTATATCAGCTTTTGGGAAATTATTTTTAGATTAAATGGCTTCCTTGTTGGATAGAATCGAAAAAAAAATAATATGGAAAAAGTGATGCCTTCTGAAGTAGTAATTCCATACAGAAAAGGTCTAGTTAATCTATAGGGTACATGCTGATTCTTTCTCCCCTCATATCATTATAAATATCATTACTTCTATTCTGGTGATGAGGTTGAGAAGAACCTACGGAGGCAGAACACTACCTCCATTTGTGATAACATGCTATTGAGGCAACAACCACATTTGAATGCCTGGCACACTGCAGCCAATCCAGTGGCCAGACATGCCATCAGTAAACACTCAGTGAGGGTACACAGGTGATACCAACTTGCCAAGATACATTTTAAAAATGCATTCAATGGGTTTAGAACCTAAAAAAAATATTTACTTATATACTAATTTATTTATAAAATTTAAAGTTGCTATTGCTGCTGACTACCACATGAGGATGGCTCATAAGAATGTGGTTTAATGAATTGTCCTTTCTGTACAGTAAAAAAAAAAAAGTATCATATGCTGGGTGGGATTATGAAAACTTTATGTGCTATCATCTCCCCATATCACCTCACAACAACTCCCTGAGGTAGTCTTTATTATTATTTTGCTCACTTTGCAGTTGAGACAAACCCAGAACACAGATAACTGAAGCCCAAGTTTACACAATGACTATTTTAGCCCAGTTGTGTCTCTGTCCAGAATCTTACTCACCATGTTGTTTTACTGTGTTCTCTCTCACACACAAGGGAAGATTTGTCTTTCATCAAGGGCAGGGGAAAGAGCCTGGAGAGTTGGGATGGGTCCTCACAACTGCCTTAGCTGGTGGTGTGACCTTAGACAAGTCAGTTAACCTCTTTTTTAAAATATTTATTTATTTGACAGACAATGATCACAAGTAGGCAGAGAGGCAGGCAGAGAGAGGAAGGGAAGCAGGCTCCCTGCTGAGAAGAGAGTCCAATGCAGGGCTCAATCCCAGGACCCTGAGATCATGACCTAAGCCAAAGGCAGAGGATTTAACCCACTGAGCCACCCAGGTGCCCCCAGTTAACCTTTTAAGTTTCATGTTTTCCCATCTGTGGTCTTAGAACAATGGTTGTCAACATGGGTGAAAAATACAAGCACCCGGGAAGTATTATTAATAAGTTGAATTGCAATCTCTGTCGGGAAAAACTCAATATTGCTCTTGTTTAACAATAACCCATGTAACCATAACATTAAAAATTTGAGAATCACTGACTGGGTGGCTTTCAAAGTATTTTCTGGCTCTGAGATGATTTGAACCCATGGCCCAAGCTTATGGAGACCAAGCCTACTTGGAATCTAACCTCTGAGTCGGATTAACTTGAGTTTGCTCATAAAGGGAAGCACACTGCCTGAGGATGGGCTATGCAGGTTAGCAGGCTTCCATTTCATCTCTAAAGTAAGGGCAATAATAGCATCTGGTACATGGGGTTGTGTTGAACATTAAATAATATTCATGAAGTGCTTCCTCTGATTCCTGGCTGCTACATCATAAGGTTTCAGTAAGGTGTAGCTATAAATATTATCATTGTCCGTGAAAACCTATGAGCTACTGTTTTCCTATAGTTGCCTCTAACCATCCTGTGAGATGAGAAGCTGTGTTTATAATCTTCTATGAGCAGAATAGAGTCACTATGACC
Source organism: Taxidea taxus jeffersonii (assembly GCA_003697995.1). Taxonomy (NCBI): domain Eukaryota; kingdom Metazoa; phylum Chordata; class Mammalia; order Carnivora; family Mustelidae; genus Taxidea; species Taxidea taxus. Next base: position 54,208 of record RCUC01150141.1, on the reverse strand, counting down.
CAATGAAGTACTCCAGTCTGTAACAGAAGAGGTCTCTGGGAATAGCAGAGGCCAGAGAAGACCCTTGTGACTCAGTAAATTTTTGTACTGTGACTGCCATACCCCTGCAGGAATCCCCTGTTCCTGAAGCTGTGGCCTAGTGGCCTATAGCCTGTGGCTGGTAACTGGCTGTGCCTCTCTGCAGAAAAGGGTTCCAGATGGCTGGTGGAGAAGACAGGACATTTCTTTCTTTCTTTTTTTTTAAATATTTTATGTATTTATTTGAGAGACAGGGAGTGAGAATGTGAGTGAGAGGAAGAGAGAATCTGAAGCTGACTCTGCACTGAACACAGAGTTCAATGTGGGGCTTGATCCCATAACTGGGAGATCATGACCTGACCTGAAACCGAGTTCGACACTTAACTGACTGAGAGACACCTCGGTGCACCTGCCAGGACACTTCTGATGATTGGTGCCTTCACAACTTGTCATTCTTTTAGAAGCGATCAGTACAGAGTTATGCGGCATAAAACATCAGGCCTTCTGGAACTCTTTTGCTTTTAGAATCACCCCAGCAGAACCCAGCATCACGTAGAACCTATTTCCTCTATGGTCCTCACATAGCTCTGGATAAATACTGTAAGTCCATCCTGTCTACCATCAGCTGTGAGTTCCTTCGGGCTGAGAAACAGATTAAATCCTCCCCACACAAACATACACACAATCACATACATCGATATCCATGGCATCAGGGACAGACCACAGACACAACATGCTTGAGTCTCAACAAATATACAGTCTCTTAAATCTACCATCTTCCCTCTCAGTGCTGCACAGGGAGAGAGTTTCAACTAAGGTTAGATATGGACTCTCCAGGGGAAATGATGTAACCTAAGTAGAATAGCAGCTCAATTTCAAGCTGTATTTATTAAGGGAAATGAGAAATAAATAAAAAGGCTAATTTGATTATCTTAGCCTCTTTGTGATGGCAATACGAGCTCTTAGTGGTGGTGGCAAAACCACAGATGCCATGTCAAGGGGTAATGGCCCTTGTGGACAAGTGGGACCTCATGACTACAGGGCTGAGAGGGGGGCAGCAGGCCGGGGAGCATGGAACTGTGACCTGGGAGGGAAGTGCAAAGGCAAAAAGGCCTTTGCCAAAAACTCTTTGGTGCCAAAGACTCTTTGGGTGCCAAAGAGTAGGGAGCCAAGAAAAAGGAGAAAGAAGAAAGGGACAGAGGGAAAATGTAGGTGAGAGAATGAAGATTCCAGCAAATATGAGAACAAAGGGGCGCCTGGGTGGCTCAGTGGGTTAAAGCCTCTGCCTTCGGCTCAGGTCATGATCCCAGGGTCCTGGGATCGAGCCCCACATCAGGCTCTCTGCTCGTCGAGGAGCCTGCTTCCTTTCCTCTCTCTCTGCCTGCCTCTCTGCCTACTTGTGACCTCTGTCAAATAAATGAATAAAATATTTTTTAAAAATATGAGAACAAAGAGCACATGAGCAAAAAGGCACAGTTCTGAGAATAAAAAGGTCAAAACAAAGAACGGTGCCAGCGACAAGAGAAGGAAGAGTGGGTCAGATAAGAGAATGGTGAGAAAAATAAAAAACAAAGGTGAAAAGAAATGAAAAAATATAAACACACACACACACACACACACACACACACACACACACAGACCAGGCTGAGGACAACAAAAAGTACCTGCAGTAATGAAAAATAAGTTGATGGCATGATCAAATGAAAGACTGCCTCTGAGAGACAGGTGGAAAATGGCAAAGAACCACCTATTGCTGAAGAAGAAGCTACGTCAAAACTAACTCTCCAGATCTGCTCAGCTGCTCACTGAAACCAAGTTGGAAGATCCAGGCACAACTGAAACCCTGCTCAAGGTTAAAATATAGGCTGTGAGATTGGTTTTGACATTGCTTCCTGTTAACTCAGGGCAGCTCTGGGTAGGCATGGATAAAGAAGAGTCTAGGTAAAGATGATAGACTATGGAGATCCTTTTTGCCTTTGCCTTGCTCCCACATATACTCTTTAAAACTGACCCCCAGCGAGCAATCCTTCTGAATAGGGTCCACTCTCTCTTAATTTGGGCCCATTTTGACATTAAGAAAAATTCCCACGCTTCTGATCTGGCTCCCGCCCACTTCTTGGGTTTCACCTCAGACCCCTCCACGCCCTCTTCTAATGGTCTGCCTACAGGATACTTTCAGCTTCTCTGAATGGTCTATATTCTCATTCATCTCCTAGCTTTTGTATATGCTGTTATCTGTCTAGAACAGTTCACCTTCCCTACTTTACCTAACTGATCCTATTCAGCTCTCAACTAAGAAGAGGTGTCCTTCCAAAAGGACACCTCTTTTTGGTTCTCATTCATAGGAGCCTCTCTAAGTGGCTACCACTACCTTGGTACTTGCCCTGATTCTCTGCCTATATTGCAATGAGCTACCTACTCCTTGAATAGCAATAGAAGATTATTATTTATCTTGTCAACCACTAGAATATTATTTCTTTGTAGATAAGTATCTGGTATTTGTGTTCTACCCTCACAGAATTAGCATGATATGTGGCTCATAGTAGGAACTCAGTAGGTATTTGAATATAGAATGAATGCAGGAAAAAGTTTTTATGTGATCAATGCTTCTTTCTTCATGCAGGGTCTGAACTGAAAGGTGAGGCAAGAGGTTCTGTGTGTTTGGTGGGTGAGAAAGCACTGACTCCATTTCGCTTGCCAGGCCAGTGGGCTTCCTGCTCCTCTGCATAACTCACTTGTCATCTGTATTAGTCAGAGTTCTCCAGAGGAACAGAGCTAATAGGAGAATATATATATATATATATATATATATATATATATATATATATATGGAACTGTCTCATGCAATTATGGAGGGTGAGGAGTCCTGTGATCTGCTATCTGCAAGCTGGAGAAGAGAAAAGCCAGTAGTGTAATCCAATCCTTAACTGAAGGCCTGAGAACCAGAAGTGTGAATGTCTGAGGGCAGGAGATGGATATGCTGGCTCAAAAAAAGCAAACTTGCCCTTCCTCTGACTTTTTGTTATAGTCAGGCCTTAGGCTTGAAAGATGTGCATCTGCATTGGTGAGGGAGATCTGCGTTACTCAGTCTACTGATTCAAATCCTGATCTTCTCTGGAAACACCCTCACAGACACACCCAGGAATGATGTCTTCCCAGCTATCTGGGCATCCCTTTGCCCAGTCAAGTTGACACATAAAATTAACAATCAAAAAGTCTATCCCTAGCTAAATTGGCACCCATACCAACTCCTTAGATTATACCCAATCTTCAAATGAAGAAAATAAAAAGGCTATAATCCACTTAGCATGATACAACTCTCCTGCATACCACTGAGAATGTACTAATCCTTTCCTAGAAAAGGAGGTAAAGGCTTTGAGTGATGTTTGCTTTTCTCCTGATATCCTATAACTTAAACACTATGATGTAAAATTCACAAAAAAGTCAATACACCTTACGTTACATGATAGGGGAATAAGAGAGGAAAGAAAACAAAGATGTTTGCTTAATATACGTACAAATAACACAAAAGTATTCCTAACAAAACAGAGAGAAGGTACTGAAAACCTCAAGACAAAGTCCCCATGCCTATAATTATCCATGTGCTTATAGATGCTATTTATAACTACCTTCTTCTACTAACTGTTCTACATTCCCTTCACCATCAGCCCCATATCAGCTCATCACAGTTCTTTTTTTTATTTTTAAGATTTTTATTTATTTGACACACAGAGAAATCACAAGTAGGCAGAGAGGCAAAGGGAGAGGGAGAGGAGGAAGCAGGCTCCCTGCTGAGCAGAGACCCCCCCCCCCCAACGCGGTCTCAATCCCAAGACCCTGAGGTCACGACCTGAGCTGAAAGCAGAGGCTTAACCCACCGAGCCCACTCCCTTGATTTTACACTATTTCTACTAAGGAGTATACATAATTCAGGATTTTATATATATATATTTTTTTTTTAAAGATTTTATTTATTTATTTGACAGACAGAAATCACAAGTAGGCAGAGAGGCAGGCAGAGAGAGAGGAGGAAGCAGGCTCCCCGCGGAGCAGAGAGCCCGATGCGGGGCTCGATCCCAGGACACTGGGATCATGACCCGAGCCGAAGGCAGAGGCTTTAACCCACTGAGCCACCCAGGCGCCCCAATTCAGGATTTTATATTTAAAAAAAAGTTTTCAGTTTGGCTTTCAGTTGTCTCTGGCTCTTAGTTTGCTGTGCCCTGACCTGTAACTCCCAAGCTCAGCTACACAAGGTTCTCCACCCACACCTGCACCTGCATTATTCAGGTCCAATTGGTCTGGGGAGAGTCAACATTCTTATTACTTTTTTTTGCCTAGAAAGATCCTCATGAGCTTCTGAGACAGACATCTGGGTGAGCTGACAGTCAGTGTTTGGTAACTTATGTTTTCTTCTTCTCTGAACCTGCTATTCTATTCCTAAATATCTTTTTCTGTTTAAAAGGCCCTCCTGGTGCTTGATTCTCTCCTATCCTATCTTATTTTAAGCTTTTTCTTTCTGTCATGGGCTGGCGTATACCTTATCTCCTCTTTGGTGATCTGGTTTCATTTCAGTAAGCTGAAAGACATATTCTCAGAATTCCAAACTGAAATAAAACATGGCACAATCTTTTTTGTTTTCCTTATTTGTAAATATGAGAACCCAAAGCTTTAACAAAGATGAAAATATTAAGTTCCCTTTACTTTCAACCTTAACAAACCACACACTGAGAAGAATACATGTGTCTGGAATAGGACCATCCAGAAAATTGAGCCAAGACCACTCTTATTGTGCATACACACCCATCCAGCTTCCACCAGCTCCCCTAAAATGCTTTTTGTCCAGTTGCTCAAGAAGAGAGGGACTCAGGGACACAGGATAACATGGCATAAATCATGTTCTCATTCTCTACCAATGCCCTGCCTCAAAACTACCCCTCTGATCCATTCCCCATTCTGATGCCAAAAGTCATTCTAAACTAGAACTCATGTAATTTCCTTGCTTCCCTGTGATTCCCCATACCCTCCACAGTGAAATCTGAACTTCTTAGGTTGGCATAGAGTTGGTCTTCTCCCCAGAGGAACAATTGGAGTAACTTCCCCACAACTCATGCTTTCTCTGCAGCCTTCTATATGTAGCACAACCCCCACTCAGATCTCTTGATTCCTTGCCTTTGTGTATTATTCCTTCCTCTGGAATATGAGCCTCCTCTTTACCTTGTTAAGAAAAGCCACCCTACTAAACTTAGCTTATGTCTGAGGATCATTTTGATAGAAGTAACAGAAAAGTTCACACTTTCACACTCAATCAAAGAAACACAGTACATGCTGGGAATAATAATAATAATAATAATAATAATAATAATAATAAATCAAGTTCACTTAATAGAAAGCTCTAGTTTTCAACTTTCCATTCATATATGTATTCTACAGTTACTTATTGTGTATCTACTATGTGCCAAACCCTGTTCTAGGCACTTGGATAAAACAGTGAACAAAGCAGGCCAAATCCCCATTCCCATGGAGCTTGTGTTCTCTTGGGGTGAAACACAGACAACTCTTGAACATGTAAATATATGCAATGTGATAGATGATCTATGTCATAAAGGAAACCATACCAGAAATGTCCTAGGGAGTAACTAGGGGAGGTAGGGAGCTCTATGTCCTATAGGTGATCAGAGAGACCTCTCCTGTATAGTGACTTTTTGTATGAGAGCACCAAGGAACACCTGGCATGGGGTACCAGAAGAGAGAGCTATAAAGCCCAGAAAGGGTTGCCCTCTTGGGGAGTCTAAGAACATCAAAAAGATAGGTTAAGAAAGAGAGTTTTAAGAAGGGGGGCAGAGAGACACTAAGTGCCACACACTGTAGAACCTGTTAGGACACAATAAGGACTTTGGATTCTACTGTGAGTTGCCAAGCACTGGGACAACAGATCAAAGGAAATGACAGAATCTGTAAAGATGCTGGCAGGGCCATGCTTCCTCTGGATGCTTTAGAGAACATATTCTTCATCTCTTTAAGCTTCTGGTAGCTGCTGATATTCCTTGGCTCATAGCCACATCCTTCCAGTTTTTAAGGCCAGTGACTCTGACTCTCTTTGGTCCCTCTTCACATTGCTTTCTCTTCTGTGTGTGTATCAAATCTCCCTTTGCTTCCCTCTTATAAGTATACATGTGGCTATATGTAGGACCTACCTGTCTAATCCAGAATAAACTCCCCATCTCAAACACTTAACTTCCCCAAATCTGCAAAGATATCATTATATAAGGTGATATTTACAATTCCAAGGATTAAAATCTAATGTATTTGAGTGGCTGTTATTTAGCCTACCATAGCCAATCCCAACACACAATGAATCATTTCTCTTAATTATTTTTTAAAAAGAAGCTTTACAAAAAAAAAAAAAAAAAGAAGCTTTACAATTTTATCGTTTTCCAACCAGTAGCCCATGTGCCCCTACTAAGTTTCAGATATTGGGGACAGAGTGCAAAAGCAGATGGGCCTCTTGGCCTCAAGGGACTCACAGTATACTGGCAAAACAGACATAACCAAGTGATCACACAAACAAATGTCAAATTATTACTGTGTCAAGAAACACAAAGAATAACATGGCTCTGAATCCTGGGGAAGGAGAGGTACTAATGCAAGACAGGCAGGTCTGAGACAGCATCCCTAAGGAAATGATGTTAAAGTTCATGATTGAAGAATAAACAGGATTCAGTGAACAAAAAGTGGAAGAAGATGCAAGGCAAAGATGAGGGAATGTAGAAAGGGCCCATGGCCAGAAAGAACAAGAAGAGTGAAATAAAATCAAATGAGCATGGGGAGTCAGGAGCACAGTGTGAACTAGGAGTGGAGAGGGTGCTCATCCTAGGGCCCTGTAGGCCCTAATACGTAACTGGCTCTCCTAGGTTAAGTCCATCAGATTCAGGTCTGAAACTATCACTCTGGCTATGAATAGAGACAGGGTGAGTGATCAGGTGAGTGGGTGTGTGCAGACTAGCTATTTTATGATCATTTTATTTCTTTATTTTTTTTTTATTTAAGCTTTTTTATTTAAACATATAATGTAACCCCACCACCCTCTCCCAACCCCTCTCCCCCACCACCCCCCTCAGTTTGTTTTATGACATTAAGAGTCTCTTTTGGTTTGTCTCCCTCCTGATCCCATCTTGTTTCATTTTTTTTCTTTTCCTACCACCTTAACCCCCACCCCCGTTGCACCTCCACTTCCTCATATCAGGGAGATCATGTGATAGTTGTCTTTCTCCAGTTGACTTATTTCGCTAAGCATAATACGCTCTAGTTCCATTCATCTGTTGATGGACATCTAGGTTCTTTCCATAACTTGGCTATTGTGGACATTGCTGCTATAAACATTTGGGTACACGTGCCCGTTTGGATCACTACATTTATATCTTTAGGGTAAATACCCAGTAGTGCAATTGCTGGGTCATAAGGTAGCTCTATTTTCAATTTTTTGAGGAACCTCCATGTTGTTTTCCAGAGTGGTTGCACCAGCTTGCATTCCCACCAACAGTGTAGGAGGGTTCCCCTTTCTCCACATCCTCGCCAGCATCTGTCATTTCCTGACTTGTTCATTTTAGCCATTCTGACTGGTTTGAGGTGGTATGATCATTTTAATAGCCAGGATCTGAAATACTAAACCATCCATTTCTAAAGTCTTCTCTTTGTGTGGCCTTCCCACACCCATACCTTTCTCTCAAGCTTAGGAGGCACCTGGCTCTTAATCCTTGCATTCTGGTGAATGGCTCTGTCCTGTAGCCCTCCTTTTCAAACTTTAATTGCTGCCCTCACCCCCATATATATCCTGATGGGAGGGACTGGTCTCCTTCGTATTTGTATCTATCCCAATCTATATTTTGGTTCTACACACATGGTAGTATACACGAGTGTGAAAGGGAAAAAAAGAAAGTCAAAATTTCTGATCTCCCTTTTTCAGGGGAGGAAGAAAGGACCTGACTAGCTTGGATGCTTAAGTGTGGAGCAGGGTTAGCATGACAATTCTTCTCTTAAGCCTAGTTTCGGAGCACTATGAGACCACCATAAAACAAATCCAATCTGAATTATGAGAACAAAGGGGATGACAGCTAGATAGTGGAGGAACATCACCAGGCCAGAAGGTCAGAAAACCAGCAACACTAGAGTTCAAAGGACAGAACCAGGATGGAGAAAGGGAATACAATCCAGACAGGTTCTTGGGAATGAGGACCCACACCAGCAGCAGAATATAGGTGCACAGGTAGAACAGAGGAGTGTGTCTGCTTAAAGGAGTCAAAATAAGACAAATGGACAGAAGAACCTAGCAACATTTACTATTATTGATAAACAATTACAAAAATGAAGAATTTTAACATGCAAGGGCATTTGGCATCCTTTTATTTGGTACCTTTCTCCAAATTGGATTATGTGATGTATCCAAACATTCCTATAAAGTACATCTAGTTGGAAATAGATTAAAGAAGTGGGTCATTCTTCCAGGTACTTATTGTTAGCATTCAGACTGGAATTCAGGACTCCTAAATTCTGAAATTTCCTCCTTCCTATTAAGCTATTCAATCCCCAACGGAGCCAACACTGGGTTCATTGTGCAGACTCCCAATTAATCACAGTAGAAAGCACTATTTGCCAAGTGAAAATCCTCTATTTTGAATTCTTAATCCCCCCACCAGCTGAGTTTACCACAAAGACATGAATGTATAATTGAGACATAAAGAAAACATGCCACCAAATTAAACTGTCCTAATTTTAAATCAATAAATTCTTTCGCAAATAACTTGAAATGAAGATCTCTTAAAAGAAAAACATTGTGCTCTGGCAACTCCGGGAGCATTTCACCACTGAGCCTACATCCAGCAGAAGCCAATTAGGTTTTTACCAATGTTAGACCTTAATTTACCATAGAAGATATTCAACAGGAAAAGAAATCTTATGATTATATGCCAAGAACTGACACCTTAGAGCCTAAATTAGCATGGAGACATCGGAAACTCTGAGACTCCTTCATCTGCATGTGGTGGGCTCTTGGGTACCAGTGAGAAGGTGTAGCTGGCAACAGGCCAGTCTCCCAGTTCCTAAGGATATGGCCCCTTTCCTGCTCACTGTGATCCTTCCCAGCATCCTTGCTGTCTCTGGTACAATAACCATGATGGCAGAACAATGAGCCCCAGGGTCATGTATTCTATTTGCTGGTGTACAGGGAAATGTAGCTAGCCTATCTTTACTATGGAAAAATAATATTTAGTGTGACTGCAATGGTTGTACAACATACATTTTAGGGTTTTAACATCTGACCTAGTGGAAGAAAAGTCTTTGGCAATCTTTACCATGTGAGGGACATAGAACAGATTGGGCTTGGATATATTCTTTCCTTCCAGTAATTCCCTCTTCCTACCAAGGTTCCTTGACCCTGGCACATGTCATTTTCTATTCTACTGATAAACTTCTAGATATTTGTCCTTTGCCAGAACAACAGAATGGAACTTTTCCTTGAGGAAGAGAAGTGATGTTCTTATAAAGATCAAGGAAAATTGAGCCCAGTTTGAAAATCTGCAGGACTCCAAGTCCTACCACTTCTCATCATGCTCCTTCCCAGGGCTCACAGGCCATCTACTACCTATGTGCAGGCTATCTTTCTGGCCATACACTCAATGACTTCACCAGAGGAACCCTGTCCTGTAACCACTTTAGTGTTGTCGCTCTTCCTCCAACATATAATACATCCTCAGAATGCCAAACTTTGCACCTGTCACTGCTGCCAGGATGCCTTCTCTCCAGACCTAAAAATTCCTATTCACTGTTGAGGGGGTTAGTGAAATGTAACCATGCAGTTTTGCTTAGTCTTCCAGATAAATCCAATCATTCCCATTCAGTGTATTAGGAGCAGTTATATGTAGGAGAATCCTAACCCAACACGTTACCTTATAAGAGAGCTATTTGTAAGTATATGAATGCTTTCTGCTAGATGGGGCAGGAACTCCATCTGGGTCTTTGTGTCCCCAGTGCCTAATTTCAAAATACTGTTTGATGGGATGGAAAGTTTTCAATTGATATTTCTCAGTCTGACAGCAAATGGACTTAGAGACATAGCCACCAATTTCTCTCTATGCCCTAAAAAGCAGGGCATTTCAATTTTAGCAAAACAAAAACAAAAACAAACAAACAAACAAAACCCAGAGAATTATTAGGGGCTTTTGGGGGGTGCCTAGGTGGCTCAATCAATTGTCTGCCTTTGGCTCAGGCCAGGTCCTGGGATGGAACCCCACATTGGGCTCCCTGCTCAGCAGGAAGCCTCTTTCTCCCTTTCCTCCCCGCTTGTGGCTCGTGCTCTCTCTCACTATCTTTGTCTCTCTCAAATAAATAAATAAAGTCTAAGAAAAATTAAAGTAAAAGGAATTAGCAGATGCTTTTTAAGTATTTTGAGTATCTAAGGTCCTCTAGCCAAAGTCATAGTTTTCAGATCCGTAGTGCTGGCCTTTCTAACACTTAATACACAACCTACAGGGGAGGCCTACTGAAACCTCTAGAGATATTGTAAGAGGGCTTTTGTAAACATATTCTGGGATTAGTCAGATCCATACTAGTGGGTCTTGAGGCCATAAAGAGACATTGTGTCATCCTTAATTAAGACTGTCTGTTTCAAGTTCCGCTCGGATAAACTACAGGGAGCTTCTGATATGGGAATAAGAATCTATAGGAATGTATCTTGGGAGGGCAACTTATTCAGGATCTGACGTTTGCACTTCCCCCAAATAAAAAGGCAGCAGGTCTTATTTGGAGGCCTCAGGGGTACACAAGACCCAGGAGGAATCGGAGCCACTATGGTATTCCAATCAGAGGCGACTCAGACTCCCTGAGGAAAAACACCTCAGGGATAAGAATTCTGTAGTTGCTTAAAGACCTTCCTTTGGGAGCCCTAGCTGCTAACCTGGAGGGATGCTGCCTGACTCCTCTAAGTGTTTTTGGTGAAGTAATAGGGGCGGGTCACCCAAACTTTCTGCTTCCTTAGAGCCATAAGTGGTAGGAAGGGCTTGGCCAGGGCCACCCTGGTGTTATTTACTGTTGTGACCAGGAAGCACGGGAGGCAGAGGTCAAGTCTTCCAAACTTGCTTCCGAAATGTGAGGGACCCTCCCAGCCACCCCTAGAAGGCAGAGAAAATGCCATTATTAAACCACCATGACTTTCATTACAGCAATTTTCTCAGATTCCTTTAGTCTAAGAGACTCTTCAGCCCCTCCATTGTTAGGAACTACATGGAGAAATTTAAAAACTCACCAGTTAGAACTGAAATGCTTCATTTGCATGCTGTCTAAATTCTGTAAATCAATTTCAGGTAAAATGCCCTACTTCCTTGTCATTCTCCAGGGTGTTTGAGGATCACTCTAATTTTGTAGTGGGATTTAATTTCCTGACTTTTTGAAAGTTCTGTTGAATTCAGATGCACAGTCTTATGATCAGACTGAATGTGCATGTTCATCTATTTCTTGAGCAGGACAGGAAGAGGAAAGATAATTTGGAAAGCAGTTTGGGATGGCAAATGTGACCTACTGTCATACAGGCTATGGAAGCCCGAAGAGCACAGATGTACTCAGAAGGTGACTTCCGTTGATTTAGAACCGAATGGTGATGCTTCCCTCTACTACAGGCTCAGCAAGCTGTGGCTTGAATGGAAATTAGTCAGTACAAAGGTCTTCTCAACACTACTGGAGCCTTGTAGTGCTAGGAGGGCACATTGTTTTCTAGGTGATGTGGCTGCAGAGACAGAAATCTTTGCTCTCAATGTAAGGATTAGAGCACATTATTCCCTTTGATATGTTGTGCTTCAAATTTCCTCTTGTACAGGTTCAGAGAGGGTGTGTGGGGGGGGGTTCTATGGGGTGTAGGTGTCCAGAAATTAAAAGTTATTGTTCTTGTTCCCTTAATCATAATAATGAGTTTAGTTTGACAAGGTCAATTAATTATTCAGGATTGGAAAGCAACACGATTATACAGATCAGGCGGGTAAGAAGAGAAAGCTCGGAAGACAAAGACAATAAAAGGTAAATGAAGGGTTGGTATCATCAAAACTCCATTGTTTGCAAGTCACCTGCCCGTGCTGACTATCTCCCTGGCCTAGGCCCTTTCTGGAATTCCTCTAATGCAGGTAATGACAGCAGCATCCCGGCTTCTTTCTCTCATCCCTGCCCCATTCCAGAGGCATTAGCATCTCCTCCCTTTCATGAGCTTTGGAGCTGTTTGACTCCACAAGACAGGTAATTAACTATCAAACAATAGCAGGGATTTTCAGATTAATTCTGCTTAGGAAGAAACTGGAAAACTCATTTACACCAAACAAAAGGGAGGGGGTGATAAGATACTCCAGTGACAAAAGAGAGACCCAGATAGAACCTGGAAAAAGTGCTAGAGACTAAAAGCTCTGTTAATTATTATTATTTTTTTATTATTGCTATTACACTAATATCTGTGTCTTAGAAGCACTGTGGGCTAACATCCGCTATCATGTCAACGTGGGTCTGAGTGAGATTAAAGCCCCTTGAGTACAGCACCCAGGCCTCTGCACCGGGATGAGAAGGACCTTCACTGATGTTCTGTGGACCACCAGGGAAGCTGTGCTCGACTGTCACACAAGGGTGCTTGCAAGACTGTGAGGGCTTTGAGAGGGCTTCCACGATCCCCTTAACTTAGCAAACAATTCAGTCCCACAAGGTGTTTTATTCACTCTGAGCTCTCCACGAGACTCTCTCTTCCAAAGGTTTAGCCATTTTAGATACCCCGAGGAGCACCAGGATCAAGAGAAGAATAGGGTTAATATATGCAGCTGGACTCCAGAGGCAGCCACTTATTAATTACACTCACAGAGCAGAACACCCTGAGGTCAAAGGGATGGAAATCATTAGATCCAAATTTCAATAAATCTAAAACAGATCTCCCTCACGCTGGCCTAAAAGATTGTGTTCTGGCTGCCTAAGTGGGAGTGAAAATATGTGAGTAGTATTTCTTAATGTTCACAAACCCCTTATGAGTGGAGTATTCATGGCATCTAACAATTAAGAAGTCCAGGGATCTGAGGTGCTTCATGAAGCCATCACATGATGCTTTAGAACACGAGGCTTTCGACGAGTTAGTACCACCTATTCTAGAGTCCTCAAGGTCCTGGTGTGCTCCCTCCCTGCTCCACACCCATATTTAACCAACCTCCAAATTCTATTTTCATTTGGTTACAACTTCAGACTCTGGTTTTTCTTCTCTGCCTTAGCTAACAGAAGAACACCAGTCCCCCACCTTTGTAGTACCCTTCTCTTGTCTTTAAAAGACCTCCATCATCGCTTCTCGGCCTTTTGGCTAAGATCAAGTGTAAAAGACCTCCATCTTTTCTTATTTCTGTCTTGTCTCTAAAACCCCATTCTCTTTTCCATACCACACCTGACCCCTTACATTAATGAAACCCATTCTTGCTTTTACATGAACAAGCCCATTGCCCAAAATAAATTTCTTTCTTTTTTAAAGATTTTATTTATTTATTTGACAACAAAAGACACAGCGAGAGAGGGAACACAGCAGAGGGAGTGGGAGAGGGGGAAGCAGGCTCCTTACGGAGCAGGGAGCCCGATTCGAGGCTCAATCCCAGGACCCTGGGATCAGGGCTTGAGCTGAAGACAGACACTTAAAAACTAAGCCACCCAGGTGCCCCCCAAAAGAACTTTCTAAGACAAGAGAATATTCTATTTCTCTCCTGGCTAATAGAGTAGCCACTGATCATACACAGCTACAGAAGCACCTGAAATGTAGTTAGGACAACTGAGAAAGTACATTTTAAATTTTATTTGGTTTTAGCTCATTTAATTTTCAATAGCCATTGTGGTAAGTAGGTACCTCACCCAGTTCTCTTGTCCCCTCCCCCTTGCCACCACAAGCCCCTGCTGCTGCCTTTTCCTTCTTCCTCTTCCCACACTGCTCCAGAGCCACTCTCTTCTTCAAAGCTGTCCCTTACTCCTGGCTTATCTGGAAGACTCACTCCATGTGATCACCTGGGCTCAGTGCCTATAGCCAGAAGCCTGCTCCTCCCTCCATGCTCACCCTGAACAATGCAAATAGGAATAACTGTCACCTTCTTCTGGCAGGCTAGTCTAACATTCTAGGCCACAGAGACTGAGATCTCTGTGGTTTGACACTCACACTTACTTCATCTGGTACTCCCCATGGCTTCACTTACTAGCTGCTCCTCCAGCCCCTATACTGTCCACTGCAGGAACACTCCTCTGCAGCCCAGGCTAGACCAACCCAGTCTACATTCTAGACACGTCACCAGCCCTGCCAGGACCTTCGGAAACCGTCCCCACCCCCATCAGCCTGGGGAAGATTTAGGAGAATTTAGGTAGCCCCAGAGAAAACTTAAAAAAAAAAAAAAGCACATCTAGAACTTACCACCAGTGAAATATTCTCCTGAGGATTGGAAGGAAAGGGCATGATGTGTATAGCAGAAGCTCTGGAAACCATGAACCAAGGAAAGACCCCTAGCCCTTCATCCTGGGCTTGAGCTTGGGGACAGACCCATGCTCAGAAGCACTGCCACATAAAAAGACTAGCCTGACTTCTGTCAAGTCTTTTCTGAATCTGTTAAAATGTATAATCAGAGGACATGCCGGTAAGGGGACCCACATTACTGTCTTTTCCTGGTGGGTGCCCTAGAAAGATTCAGCCAACAGTAGCTATACTTCCAGAATTCCAATGAATTCTTGGTCATTACTTGGACAAACATTATAGAAGTCCATCTCCACACAAATGGGAACTAATTCTTTGAAGGCAGCTTTTTATTCATCGCCGTGTGCTAAGCAATTGGCCAAAGTACTGTAGCCAGAGTTGTTTGTCAGCAATTATAACCCCTATGGAGGAAGGAAGCAGTACAAAGGGCATGCACAAAGGGCCGAAGGTCTGATTCTCAGACATCTGCAGAGGCAGCATCCCAGCTGCCAGCAAGAACTAAACATACTCAGTCACAACCATGGAGAAGACCCAGAACAAAGAACTAGTGGGGACAAAGGGTATGTTGATAACAAGAGGAAAGACATGCGCTCTCCCTGAAGCAGCTCACATGATACTATGGAAGTGTGATTACCTTCCTTCTGCGTAGGTTTATTTGTATGTGAAGGTGACTACATATATATAAATACACATACTCAGAGGCAGACATTCAGTTTGGTTCTTTCTGCTGCTGCTATTTTGTGTATGTGTGTGTGTGTGTGTGTGTGTGCATGTGCAGTGTGAGTATATGTCTGTTGAGTGTTTAATGATTACAATGCCATTTTGAAAACTTAATACGTCTGACTTTCATTCCAGCAGCGTTGTGTTCAGGGTTGAATAGCAACTTCAACAAAATCCAGACAGTCAGCTCCTGCTAGGGGAACTAGGGTTTATGTTCAGTATAATAAATGATCCCAAGATAAATATATTCTTTTTTTTAAAAAATGCTGGATGGCAATGTATCCTTTTTCCAATACAGAGATGGGGGAGTCTGGCTCTATTTAGTTTGTCTGATTGCTTTTAAGAAGGGGGACAGGTTGGCTCTGAAAAACTATGGTCCACTATTCATTAGAGTGTCAATAATGCTCAGCCCAGGCATATCGACAGCGGATTAGCTTGGGCTGAGTCTGTGTACAAGACCAGTGCCTTTTTAAACCTAGCTTGTTTCCAAATCAATACACCCATCAGCATTCGAAAATTAGCCCAAGATGAGATTCCAATACTTGAGGTGGCGTGTCATGCTAAGAGGCCACCTAGCCAAGTCACAGATGTAAACACCTAGCTGGGGATTAGACATTTTCCATTAGCTTGGACATGAGCGAAGATTGATGTAGACCTCCTCACCTCACCCCTCCCAGGTCTCTACCCCCACATGCACTCCACCTCCCCTCTTGGAGGCTGTTTAAGACCTCTGGACTATAATTCCAGCCATTTGCTTCAATAAGCATTTATTAAATGTGCACTTTGGATCAGGCACTCTCCCAGGTACTTAGGACAGGAATGTGTGGGTGTGTAGGTGTGTGTGTTGGGAGGGGAGGGCTTAAGAAAAAAAAAAAAAAGACAAAAACATGTCTTAGTTTCGGCATTTTCCACTATTTATTCCATATTCCAGTTCCAGAAAGTTCCTGTTTGCTAAAGCGAATTTTGTACTAGTGTATGTTTGTTAATTTTTCTTTGTCAGTGCAGGGTATCGTGCTCTCAATAGTAAGTGTGTGCAGGTCAGGGTATGAAGGGAGCATGGGGGATGGCTTCAGAAGCACTCCTCGTATAGAATACATATGATGCCACTGGAGCAGTCACCAGACCTCCTTATCAAATGTGATCCTCAAACTATGTTTCAGTCAACTATCCATCATAAAAAAGATATTTTGATTGATTGATTGATTTTTTAAATTTTTTAAGTAGGCCCCATGCTTAGCATGGAGACCAGTGTGGGGCTTGAACTCACTATGCTGAGATCAAGACCTGAGCTGAGATCGAGAGTCAGAAGCTTAACTGACCGAACCAGCAAAGCCCCCCTAAAAATGTATTTTACATAAAAAACGTACACACCCTGAAACAAAAGTCTTAGGGAATGATACTTATTCTGCTGTTTGTAATATGGTGATTCCTTCCATGCAATTTCATCTCCTTTAAAAAATTTTGTTTGCATCCAGCAGTTCGAAAAATATGCATTTATAGAGCGAATTAATAGGAAAAGTCATAATTGCCATTCAGAGGAGTGAGAAAAAGAAATAAGAACCAGTAGCTGTGGCCAAGCTCTGGCCCAGCACTGAGGGGCACAGACGTCCCTGCAGTCCCTGCTTAGAGTGAGGGTCACAGTCCCCTTGCTGTGCTGAGTCTCATCCCCGCTCACCTCACCTGCCTTTCCCCAGCACATGTCCAAACACAGGATGTACATTCTCTTCCCTTCTCACAGCTCACGTTCCCGAATTTCTCCAGCTCCTTTGTGTTCTTCCTTCTCCAGCCACTTTCCTGCCCTTATTTCTCAAGCCAAGCATCTGACAACCCCTTCCCCTTTCTTTGGGTGCCCTAATGAAGGAGTGGTGGCTGAAGGAACCTCTGCTAGAGGAGCTTCTGGCCCTAGATGCCCATCAGCTGGATGAAGGGAACTAGGGATCAGGCTGAGAAATAGACCCCAGCAGAAAAGGCAGGCTCCACTACTCTGAGCCTAAGCTTCTGAGATAATAATATGAGCTAGTGGTCCACTGTAAAAGAATTTTTAAAAAGCTAAAAAATAGTATCAGTATTTTAAAAATATTGATGGCTAGCAAGTATACAGCTTTGTAGGTGCCAGACCCACTTCTAAGTATCATGTAAACTTTAGCAAGCTCGTCACATCAGTGACTCTGTTTTTTTTTTTGTTTTGTTTTGTTTTGTTTTTTTTTTTAAGTGACTCTGTTTTACAGAAGGAAACCCTGAAGCCTAGTCAGTGACTTGATTCAGGTATCACAGCCCAAAAGCGGCCAAGCCTCATTCTGGCCTCTTCCTCCCTATGTCCACCATGGTAAAGTGTTGTGTGAATCTCCTGGGGCCAGTTCTTCTTTGTGGGGAACAGGTGAGCACCACACCCAGGGCCTGAGAAACAGAGAGAGGGCAGAACCCAGGGAGACACAAAACCAAACCCAGTACACAGGCCTCAAAAGCTGGGGGTGAGGGGTGCAGGAAGAGGGGTCAGGAACCCGGGGTGCCAGCAAACATGGAGAATCAGATGCAGGTTATTAAAAGGGAGAAACCCGGGGCTGAGAGATGAGACACGAGCAAGCAGGAGACAGCGGGGGTGGCTGGGAAGGGCGTGTCCCAGGTGGGCGTTTAGAGCATCTGTGACAGGCTCTGCTTTCTTTGAAGCCTGTGGGAGGGTATGGCGTGTGTGTAGTGCCAGAAGAGCTAAAACACAGATCTTAAAATAAAGCAAGCTTAGAACTGGATAGAACCTTAAAAAAAAAAAACCTTAAGAGGAGAAAAAAGCCAAGGAAAGCAATAATTAGAAGATAATTTTCTGCGAAAATATATTATTGGAACAAAAACAAAAAAGAAAATCCTAGTTCTATTCAACAGGAAAACTTAGGTCGAAATTCAGCTTCAAATGGCAGAATGACAATTAGTTGTCCTGTTGTCCTCTCAGGATGGAACAAACAGAACTCATCTCTGCCGAGGATCACAGAAAAAGTGTTGGATGTGGGTTCTCCCAGCCACTGCCCAGACCGTGCAGCCAAACCCCGCCTACCTTGCACAATGAGGTGGACCCTGGAGGTCTTTGGGTGGTTGTCTGTCTGCACAGAGCACGTATACGGGCCCTCGTCATATACATCCACGTTCTGGATCTCGATGCTGTACTGGGTTTGGGTGTTGCTCAGGAGGACCACACGTGGGTCCAGGCACCATTTGTCATTCCCAGCGTAGAGGATGGTGCTACGGTTTAGCCAGGCCACCCGGGTGACCCGGTTGTCGATTGTGCACCTGGAGGGAAAAGCAGACGGGTGAGTCCAGGCACCGGAAAGGAAGTGGGGGCCATCAGAGTCAGGTCTTCTTAGCAATGCTAGGGTGACTTTGCACCACGCCCTGTCTTCACCCGCCCACACCCTGCCCCCAGTATATACACATAACATTCCCTGTCTGATTGTTATGAGTGGCACTTTCTGGAAATGAGCAGCAGAGATCTTGTGCGATTATAGCCTCAGAGCACTGGCTATCTGAGTCTTTTAGGTCCGGAGGAGTTCAGCGCTGAGCACTGAAAACCAGCTGAGCAAAGTACTAAGTCCATAGTCATAACTATTTGGTAGTTACAATGGGAGGTGTCTTCCATATCCACAATGGCTAGACCCTCAGGGAACCATCAGCTCTCCCTTTGCACAAGGATTCCCATGTTGTAGGTATTTGGGGAGTACTAAGTCATCCAGTACTTATAACAACCCTCTGAGCAAGGTTCTGTTGGTAAAAGGAATGGAATAACAAAGAAACTAAATATTTTTTCCCAAGCCACACAGATAATATGTGCTAGATCAGAGAGACCCAGATTTTAACTACTAAACATTATCTCAGAATAGCGGATTCTAACAGAAGGCTTCTGAAGTCAAAACTAAATATGGACCACCACCATTGCTATTTATCTTCATTATACCCAGGGGCAGAAATGTTCAATTACTGCGAGACTAAAGGCATTTTCCAAAATCTCAAAACTGTTTGCATGTATAAAAATAGATTTCATCTTTTTTATTTTTGCATCTGGAGTCCCCAAATTGTGGAAGCTCCCTTCTCTTTCCTTACATTTTCAAATCTCCCAGCTTCTCTCGCCAAGTCCTAATCACATCTCTCTGCTTGTATTCATTTCCCTCTCTCAGTACACTAAGTATGTTCTATGGCCTTAGGGGAAATTCACAAACACAGTGTCCTGATCCTAACTACAATGCTGGAAATAGCAATGTAACTCAGTATGTATAATGATACCTCAAATTTATATATTCTTTTGCAGTGTACAAAATACTTTTATATCCACACCATTTCTTTTGATTCTTGCAGCCAATCTGTGAAGTAGATTATCTTACCCATCCTCTACTTTAAAGATCAGGACTCCACCATTTAGAATGGTCTGAGAAATTGGCCAGGTTAGAGAGTTGGGAAGTGACACATCTCAGCCAGTTCATCGTACTGATTCCTGGACCTGTGTGCTCCTCAGAATGTGCAAAGGGAGATTTTTTACTAGGGAGGGACGCCTGTCCCTGCTGAATTCTCAAAATGGTCTGTGACCATAAAAAACCTAAGAACTGCTGCTGAACATACCAGCTTCCCCGGGTGGTCCCTCTTGAGATGAGATATCCTGTACCGCACCTTCTTTCCACTTATACTTCTGTAAATGTCACAGGATCATTGCAGGGCCTCTCAGGCACAGGTGGGGAGCCTTGCTGAGAATGCCTGTAGGGAAAGCTGCTCCACCAGAAACACCTTTGCTCTGGTGTCCGGCAAGTTCTGTGCTATTCATTGTGTTTCCTGGACAATGCAGGTTGGAAATGACTTCACTAGGAAAAGATCAAGGGAATGGGCCACTTGCATCAGAATTGCATGAAGGGTTTGTTACAGGTGTTTAGTCTCACTCCTATCCTACTGATTCAGGCTTTGGGTATCCAGAAATACAAATTTCTAACAATATCCCAGTTGGGTCATAGACCTACCAAAGTTTGAAAAACACTGGCGCAGAGTTGTGTGTCCAAGATCAGCTACATAATTTGGGGGGCTCAGTATAAAATGAAAAGGCAGAGCTCATTTCAAGATATTGAGAGCAGAGCACTTAACCATGTGCAGGGTCCTTCTGAGTGCAGGGTCTGTGTGAATAAATACATACCCTGAGTAGATCTTAGACTTTATTGTGCTTACAATGATTCTTGGGAATCTTAGTAAAATGCACGTCCTGATTGTTAGGTCTGGCATGGGTCCTGAGAGTCTGCACTTTTAGTAAGCTCTCAAGTGACGGCAGTGCTGCTGACTCCAGATCATTCCTTAAGTAGCATAAATCTTGAGTATGAAACATGAACATTAGGGTGGGGAAGCAATGAGCTAGTGTGGTCAGAAAATCAGCAGATCACCCTCCCATGGGAGCCTGGTAGAAATGCAGAAACTCTGACCCTACCTCATATGCAATGAATTAGAATATTCATTTTAATAAGATTGCTAGATAACTAGAATACAGGTGAAGTTTGGGCAGGTCTAGAACATATTTCAAGACTGCCTCTGGCTTTGATGACTATACCCAGAATTCTGCGAGAGTGAATGAGAGGTAGAGAAGTACAGCCAACAGAGGAAGCACCTGATGCCATCCCTTCTCTTAGGTTCCTCACAGGCTTCCATGATGTTTGTCATCACAGGCTGCCTTACCTGGAATGTGGACTTGGAACCAGAGTTATTTGAAATTCCTGAAGAATAACACACTCCCCAGCATATTTTACTAGTAATATACCTGGGAAGTTATTTGTCTTAACTACCTTAAGGGTAGCCCCTGCTCTAAATTGTACTTGACTCCTGGATGGCTCAGTCAGCAGAGCGTTCCACTCTTGATTTCAACTCAGGACATGATCTCAGGGTCCTGAGATCGAGCCCCATGTCAAGCTCTGCTCAGAGCCTGCTTAAAATTCTCTCTCCCTCTCTTTGGCCCCTCCTAGCTCTCCTGCACTCCTTCTCTCTCCCCTCCCCTCTAAAATCAATAAATAAATCCTTGGAAAAATAATTTTGTTTCGATCCAAGCAGAGAAACTGTGAAATTCATATTCATGACTAATATTTATTGAACACATTTTCTTGTATGCTTGGTACAACACAAGCCTATTACATAGACTACATCTCAAAAATGTGGTGGCTTCACTTATTAATGCCAGTTTACAGATGGGGCTAAGTCACATTTAAAAAATATCCAAATTGAAAGAATACCTGAATTGATCAGAATCACTGTGATAATTAAGTTGCAGAGTCAGGATTCAGACCCAGTTTTATTTTATTTTGTTTCCAACTCAGTGTTCTTCAATGTCCTTATAAGCCCTCCCAAATTCCCTCCAACATTTAAATTCAGTGTGCATCAGAATTACCTGGAAGCCCTGATAAAGTATGGATTGCTGGCCCCTTCCTGGTCTAGAGACCACATTCTGAAATCCATTAATTTAGACATCTGGTTTCTGGTGAAATGAGGGCTGCGGAGTGAGTGGGCACTAGAAAATGACCCTTGTTTGAAATAGTTTTCCATTACTTTATGGGAGAGAACTTCCTTGTAATTTTACTTTTTTTTTTTTTTTTAATTTACTTGATAGAGATCACAAGTAGGCAGAGAAGCAGGCAGAGAGAGAGGAGGAAGCAGGCTCCCCGCTGAGCAGAGAGCCTGATGCGGGGCTCGATCCCAGGACCCTGAGATCATGACCTGAGCCGAAGGCAGAAGCTTAACCCACTGAGCCACCCAGGTGCCCAGAGAACTTCCTTGTAACCAATATGTTCTGGGAAGCCAGAGATGAGGCCCAGCTATTTGCTCCTCCAGTAGCTAAAATGGAACCAGACACCAGGTGAATGGCCAGCCGTGGCATGGGAAATTCGGATCAACAACCTCTACATGGCTTGAATAATTGTTTCTGATGCCCACAGTGGGGGCACCTCAGCCTACTGACGAATCCGAGAGGACAGTCCTGGGCTTCCTATGAGTGCCTAATTATTGGAAACTGACTGCAAAGAAGTAGTCTCAGTGCTCTGCACTGTGCTTCCAGGGCCAGAGATGTTCATTTGCAGATACGCTACTGCTCCGAACACAGCCAATTTCCAGCACGGTTATGCGGCCCCTGTGATATACTACACTGAAAAGCTGGCATAGCTTCAGCTGTGGTTTTGGGTACACCCAAGGTCATGTTTAGATGTCCAAACTGTCACTGCTGGATATCTGTCTTGCTGGGTCTCCCTGGCATTACTGCCGGCTTCTGCAGAGATGGATCACAAAAGTAACTTGGCAGCAAACTACTGTCACCTCCTCATACCTGTCCCCACTTATCTGTCTCATTTATTGAGTCTCCACAACAATGCAGAGGAGACAATTCTCCCCAGTTTAAAAAAAAAGGGTAAAAGCAAGCATAATTGCTCCCTCAGAATGTATTGGTTGATGGGGAGTTAGTAGAAGCTTGGGGTGGGAAATTCCATCAACAGGCTCCCTGTTTTGCAGAGATGGCCCTCAACATAGTTCTGCAAAATGACTCCTCAAACACACCATGGTATTTCATGTCTCTCAGGAAGGTAATTGACTCAATGATTAAATGGGAAGTAGGGATCCCTTCAAACTCAACTCTTCCTAATCCAGGAAAGTACAGCTGGTGATGGCCACTTATCATAGGGAAATAGTCACAGGTCAGCAAGGGGATGGAGAGACAGAAAGAGTTGAAAGTGTTCTGTCCAAACCTTGAAATCCTCTCAATTTTCTTTCTTTTTTTTTTTTTTTTAAGATTTATTTACTTATTTGAGAGAGAGAGGCAGAGAGAGAGAAACAGAGCAAGCTGGGAGAGGTGCAGGGAGAGAAGGAGGGAGAAAGCCTCAAGCTGACTCCACAGTTAATGTGGAGCCCAACACGGGGCCCAATCTCACGACCCTGAGATTATGGTTTGAGCCAAAATCAAGAGTGGAATGCGCAACCAGTTGAGCCACTCAGGTGGCCCACCTCTCACCTTTTCCCTGAATTCTTGAGATACACTAAGCTCCTAAACCAAGCATCATCTCCTCTCATACTGCAGACATACAAAATAAACAAATTTTGCAGACCTAAGCCTTCTGGATTGAGCTCTGGGACTTCCAATTCCCCAACTCCAAATATCTCTGAACTCTGAAAGCCCCCTGTCCTCCTGACTCAATACTGCCCTCACTTCCATCCATCAGCCCTCTGGCCAGTGGCCATCAGCCTTCAGCTTTTGTGGGAATGGCCTTCCCCTCCCATCAGGTCTGTGGAACTCCTCCCACATGTGATCCCCATGGACAGCCCATGGGCTGACCTATGCAATAACCTGGCAGCATCAAGACAGACAGACAGAGCCTTAGTAGAGATGCTTATCTATCATTTCACTGATGAGCCCAATGCCCTTCTCAGTCTGCATGTCTGTCTACACCCTGCTCCTTGGAGAAATTTCTTCTTCTTTTTTTTTTTTTTTTGAAGATTTTATTTATTTATTTTTGTCAGAGAGAAAGAGAGAGAGTGGGAGTGAGCACAGGCAGACAGAGTGGCAGGCAGAGGCAGAGGGAGAAGCAGGCTCCCTGCGGAGCAAGGAGCCCGATGTGGGACTCGATCCCAGGATGCTGGGATCATGACCTGAGCCAAAGGCAGCCGCTTAACCAACTGAGCCACCCAGGCATCCCGAGAAATTTCTTCTTAAACAGAGAGCAAGCCTGGTCTATTTGAATGGAGATCATCCAGACTGTACAGCTTACATGGATCGGCAATGCATTTTCTTTAATGATGAAAAGGTTCATTTGTAGTTGACTGGAAGAAGACCAGCCACAGATGCCCATGCTGGACATCGCACTTGAGCACAGTGTACGGCAGAGAAAGCTGTCACACCTGTCATTTTCTACAGCTGCACCAATTGTGCCAAAGCTCTAAAAATGCAGCCCTCTATGTCCTCCATCTCTTGCTGATGAATAGTGGCTTTATTATACTTGCTGCATTTATACATTGAGGAATAGGAAAAAAAAAAAAAAAAAAGATTAAGCAAGCCCAGGATGAGGGCCTGCAGAGTTAAAACCATAAAAGTATGGACTCAGGGCCTCAAGCTACTTTTGGATCTGGAAGGAAATTAGAAAGGGAGGGAGACAGTGGGTGTGTGTCTACAAATTACAAGAAAAATAGAGCAAAAGTATCTGCTTGGAATCTTCTAAAGACAGACAAAGAGAGTGTTGAAATAAAGAGAAAGATTATTGAAGAAGGAGAGAAAAATCTAGGCTTGGCCTTTCTTAAACACACCTGCCTGAAGATCTGAGGGTCACAATGGATCCAGACAGTGGGCAATCCAACCATTCCTTCTATCAAATGGCCCTTCAACTGCTTTTGAAAAGCAACATGTCTCAAGCAACGCTTCAGTCTACAGTAAAATAAGAGCTTCCGCCCTTCACAGCACCTGGTCATAATCTCCTCTTATTGCACAGAAATGCTCCAGCTGCCCCTAAATTTGGTTCCTTTGAACATCTGGCTGCTGCTCTGCCCCTCCCTGCAAGCTTCACAGACAATCATTGTGATGTGGATTGTAGAGAAATACCACCAGCCAGTCCCATGGAGTTGGCATGGACATCTTCCAGACCTGTTCCTAGGGGGAAACCATCCAACAGAAAAAGCAAGATGCTTCATCACCCACCTGCTGAAAATTCAGACATTGCGAGTACCTTAGATCTTCACTGAAGAAGAAGGCTTCCCTGTCGGGGTTGCTAATTTTGCCCCTCTTAGAGTCTAAACTCAAGTCGATATTTGTAAAATTGTTTTGGATCATAGTGAGACAAGAAACACTGAACTTAACACTCAGTTCACGATGGCCTTGAATCCCTCAACTATGACTGTTTTTGCTTAACATTAAAAAGAAAAACAGATGAGTGCTAGAAAATCTTCCTTAGTTATGAGGATGACAAAGCTGTCTATTCCATGCCTGGGTAGAAGCAGAAATCTTAGAAGAGAGGGGCATAGACTGAGGGTAAAACCCAACTATGCACATACCACCCTGGGAGCTCACACTGCTGGCAGGTAGCTGTGGCCTAGGCTAGAGGGGGGAGGGGTGGTGTGCAGAGAGGCAAGAGAACAGGCTCTGAACTCAGACGACTGGAATCAAAGTCCCAGGTCTGTGTGTATTGCCTCTCAACAAGCCCTCCAAACTTCACTCATTTTCATTTCACTCATCTGCAATGGAAATAACATTTTCTCTTGCATGGGGTTAATGAGAGATTGAATGGAACCAAGCATGCAGATGCATTGCTTTGCGTGTAGTTGAAACTCCACAAACAACGTGGTTTTATAATCTATCATACATACTGCTTTCCCATCTTCTTTGCATGTATGTTGAATCTCTGACTAGATGGTAAGTTCTTGAAAGCAAGGGCCACGCCTTATTTTTCTTACATGCCCCTACATGGCATCCTGTTGAGTACAGAGTAAGCATATCAATAAATATCTCTTGTCAGTTTCAGTTTTGTTTAAAATTTCTCACCTTCCACAAACTTCTGAGAAGTATAAGATCATGGAGCCTGTGTCTAGAAAAGCCCCAAGCTGCGAGAGTGAACTGCTCTGCCAGCATTTACAATATAAAATGCACACAACTCCATCGATGCACACTCTCTATTTGAGGGCATCAAAACAGTGGAGTCTATCACCTTTTACCTCTCTAATGTCTTGAACATAAATCCAGAAGTCTTGGCTTTGTAAACCTCCAAGAAGTGTTCTCCATAAGCACACCTACCCATCTGTCTTTCCTGTCCAAGTCAAATAAAGTAGTATCATCTGAAAACAAACTGCTGAGCTGAGTGGGCCGTGACTTGTCTGAAATGAATGGCACAACATTTTGATTTGTGCTGGTGGCAAAAAGCCAGTGCTACTCAAATGTTACAGGGGGCTGGGGACGGCCCAGTAGGTCATATCATGATTCTAAGCCGTAGCTCCCAAAAGCCATTTCATTGCTCAATAGCTGTGTCACATGCATTTAGCAATGTGGGCAATAGGGCATCATGGCCTTGTTTTACAACCATAGAAAAAAGCAACAGAGCCGTCCCCCCCACCCCCAGGTGACCAAAGTCAAGCAGCCAGGAAACTTCTCTTTTTCTTTATTTTTTTCTCATTCCTTTCCCCGACATATACAAAATTATCCAAACATAGAGGAGGGTCCCCTGAACCCCTTGGGAAAAACCAATATTCCCTAGGCAAGGCATCCCAGAAGTGCTGATGGAAACTTTAAGGGAAATTCACCCTGAACTGCATCTGCCAGTTGAACCTTGGGCTTCAACGAATGATCTCCTGCAAAGCCCCTGCTCTCCTCCCAGCCCCACTGCTTTAGGCAAGATGTCTATCATGTACCTTGGACTACTTCTCACTGCGAACTGAGCACTCTGTTCATATCTGGATTCAGCAGCTCACTGTATTTAGAATGCTCTTCCTCACTGTGTGTGAGACAAATCCCTTCCCCTATCAAGGCCAGTTTGAAATATTATTTTGTATTCCCACTCCCTTTCTTCTGTAAAAATGTTTAATCCTTCATGAATGATCTCCAGACATATTTTTATCCTGGTGTGTATTTCTGTTTATGGTCCATTTTCCTGTGATGGGTAGAGTCTAGGTAGACAGGAAGTGTATATTTGTTTCTTCATTCCCAGGACTCCTGGCTACCTTCAGGACGATTTAGATCTTGTGAGAGTCAGGGTGGCCGTGAGGTGAGAAGGCAGTTGCTAAATACAAGAGGGCAGGCAAGAGTCCCTCTGTCAAAAATGACAGCCCCTAGGCACTGGACCTCTCCACACAGCCCTCTCTCTCCAGTGGCAGCTGTGACTTCCTTCTTTTTATCCCTTCAGCCCTGCAGGTGTTAGTGTTGCCCTCCTGTACTAGTCCTGCTGTCCTGACTCTCCCCTACACTTACCCTACACTTTGGCTCACACCTTGCAAATATGCATTTTACTAAACTCTCTTCAAGTTACTCGATTTGAGCACGCCATCTTTCTTCCTTGTAGGAACCTTGACTTCTGTGGTAGATTGTGCACTACACTCTGTGAAAGATTTTTTTTTTATTTTATCCTGACAAGAAGAACCGGAGAACTGAAGTGAAGAACTTTGCAGTGGCTACCTCAAAAAACTACCAATGGCTATGAGAGGCACCAACATTGATCTTGTCTCATTGTCTTCTACTGAGTGGCCCTTCCCGGCATGGAAAGAAATGTGATTCCAGGAAAAGATTCCTGCAATATTTTTTCCTTCTTTTCTTTGTCTCCTATTCTGGTCTTCACTAGCTGGTCCATGTAAAGCCTGTACCCAAGATGGAGATTCATGCAGAAGAAGTTGAACCCAGAGAGGCAGGTTATAAATAGGAAGCACACAACTGTTATCTGTTCCACACATTTTTCTCAATGACACTGGAAAAAACAGGACTCACTCAGGTAAAGTGGTATGGACAGTACATATTAGACACGTAGTGCCATGTTGGAAAAGGGGTCTGGAAGTACCCACCTCCTCCCAAGCCCAGGGCCAGGAGCAGCTATGAATGATGCAGCTGTCTGGCAGGCCTCGTGCCTAGAAGTCAGCCTCAGGTGGAGTCAGCATATGTGTCCTTCTGGCTTCAACTCTGCGACTAGCTCCAGCTCCAACTCCTTGTTGAGACAACTCCAAATCCCTCTCCCAGACCTGGATCCTGCCTCTAGCACCCCTCCCATCACCAAAAATTACTGCCTATAGATAGGGCTTGAACACCCCCAGGGTGGGAAGAACTTCATGGCCTAGGAGGCTAAAACCACCTCTTAGACCAGTGATTCCTAAGGTCTTCCTTCTTGCCAGCAACTATAAGGGCAACACCCAGGCAGTTCTGAGCAGTCAGCAACATGTTGCCTTTCTACCTGGTTCTCACCCGGGAGACTGTGTACACACATGACCCTCCCCTGGGGAAGGGTACGTGTGTACACGTGTCAGGGAAGGAGGGTTTGGAACAAAAGCAATCCCGTTTGAGGTCAGAGCTCTTCTTTTCCTTGCCTAGGAAGGAAGAGGCAGTCTGTCTCCTCAAGCTCTCACAGAACACTAGAAGGAAGAACAGGCCAACTAAAGCTAGAATCCCAAAATGATAAAGAGAGCTCCTGGGTTGTTCTCACTAAATGATCCTGGCCACACATTATTTCCCCTCTTGGCAGCACCACTGTGTCTCCAACGACTGTCCAGGGCCCATGTGGGAGTCAGGGGTAGCAGTGGTAAGCAGGTGACCTCCCTCTCAGGTTACAAAGTGCCATTCCCACCCTGAGAGGCTGGGACACTGGTGGAACAGAGGAAGAGAACCAATGCTGAGTTGCATGGAGCAGCGGTGAGGCTTGGGCTCCCCGTGCATATCCTCTGCTGGCCTGTGAAGAGAAAGGGTCCCCAGGGTCCACAAAATCAGGGGCTGCTACAAGGAAATGTGAAAATAATTAAGTAGAGAGAAGCTAATTGGATCTCTCCAGATAGCTAATCTATGTGATGTGATACCTTGGTGGGGGGGCAGGACGTATCCCCCAGAAAGACAAAAGCTCCCAGTGGAAGGAACAGCCTTGGCCCAGGCCTACTGGGCTACCCTCATTCCCCAGGGGAAAGACCTCACCCTTTGCCTATTTTCTGTCAGGTTTCTTCCTCTGTTCTGTGACAATTGTTTGTTAGAGGAACACCCTCTCACTCAGTGGAGTGCCAGTCTCACACACTGGTTTATTGTTAAAGGCGTCTGTGGACCAGCCTTGTTGCCCGCCCGCCCCTTCTCTGTAATAAAACAGAAGTTGGCTATATGGAGACGTGTGGGACGTGGGGGTAGATACCAGGATGCAGGGATGGGGGGACCAACTGGCACTCTTAGCTGATTTCATCTTTTTACCAAGGAAGGTGGGAAGCCTTAAAAATACCTTTCCTAAACCAGAAGACCTAGAAAAATGTCTTACAATGTGTTCACCTAAGGGAAGGACATACCGTTCTGCCTTAATTCCTGGAGCAAAAGCTCTGGGGATCAGGTTAGAACAGGTCTCCACAGTAAAGATGTGGCAGCCTGCCAAGGGGATCCAAAGCATGGAGGCAGGGCACCAGGAGGAAGGGAGGCAGCACACAGGGCCTTGGTCCCCAGGTCTTGGATCCTCTGTAATGTCCCCATCTGGGCAGAACATGGCCCAGTGTTCAGCCCAGCTCCCTCGGGTCCCTTTCATTATTAGCCCAGCTCCCTCGGGTCCCCCTCGGGCCTCTCCAGGTCTCTGTGTGGCTCTGCTTTGAACAGTCCCCATCTGGGGCTTTCTTTGCAGGGCTGCCTTGAGGCCACAGAGCCCCTTTGCACACACTCACAGAGCTGGAAGTGTCTGGAAGCCTGTGCCCCGTGGGGCAGTTGGCAAGCAGCGGGCTGGGGAGGAGTGGGGAAGCCTCTCTCTGTACTTGCCAGAGTCTCTCTGCATCCAACAGAAGCCACACTCATGGATATTTGCCTGAAATCAAGCTTTTTCTTGGCTTCCTGCCCTTCTCTGCCCTGCTTCTCCCACTCTCTCTGGGTTTCTCCTGGGAGCACTTCCTTAATAAGTCACTTCAACACAAACTCCCATCTCCAGGGCCTGTTTCTGGGCTCCAGAACTGAGACAGTCCTATTTGTAATTCTCACAAAGTTTCTGTGATCAAAAGGAGAAACCCTGAAGGAAAGGGCAATGCTCCGGAGGCTGTAAGAAGGTGCTAGAGGGATGCAGACTGCTTTATATCAGGCACTGGGTGGGTGGCAGGGGGTGTCCTGGGCTTCAGATAGAGGTGGTGGGGCCATGGAAAGCTGGAAGCCAACAAGAACCAACAGGGAGACAGGGCCATCTAAGGACACTGAAACCAAGGGGAATACAATCTACGCAGGTGCAAGTACTGAAGGAGACAGCTGGTGAGGATTTCAGGTGTGTGGTGGGGGTAGCTGGGAGGTGGGTGGGGGGTCTGTACACTGACAGTCACACAGAGGCAGGAGCCCTGGGCTCCTACGGAATCACAGATACATTTACATAAATGGAGAAAAGGTGAGAAGATGTTCTCTGTAAGAAGGAAATGAAGTCTAAAGACAGGAAGTTGGAGACAGGTCAGATGTTTAAGGCCTGGTCTGATAGAAGTAGGGGCTCTGTAGGGATATAGAGGGAGCTGGCATAAGCAGGAAGGCTGCAGTCAGCCTGGAGAAGCTCTAGAGCTGCGTTTGGAGGGCAAATGACAGGATGAAAATCACACTGGGGAACAATGCAGAAGAGAGAAGACAGTGGATGTGGGGAGCAAGCCACTGCCAGAAACAATATAAATGCTGAGGTATCCTCTTCTCAAGAAGGTTTTCCCTTCCCCACTTGCTGGGTTTTATTCATGCATCAGATATCTGATCACATGTTCTCTTACGGTCATGATCAAGTTAAACTGGGCTGATGGGAGGTACTGTGAATCACAGGACTCTCCCCCATTCTGCAAACTATTTAATAGCCTTTGTCCTCCCAAGGATCCTATCCCAGGGCTTATCCTTCTTTTTCCCATTCTTTGACCTTCACATCTGGTTGTTACTCCAAAGATGTGGACAAACTGAGATGTGTAAACATAGTTTATTGAATTATCTGTTTATTTGACAAATATTCCCTGAGAACCTACTATGTGCCATGCATTGTGTTAAGCACTTAATGTGATACCAAGACAAAAAAGACAGGCACAGACAGACATTCTGCTCACACAGAAGAGAGGCAAAGAAAAGCAGATCATCATGAAGTGTGAATCTCGTATGAGAGGGCACTTCAGTGTGTTATACAGAAAATAGGGGGGTGCTCAGGAACCTTCCCTTATCTAAAGGGTCAGGGCAAACCTTTGCAGAAGTGGTGCTTTTGCCGAGTACTTAACAAACATATAAATTTGGTGCTTGGAGGGACCTGAGAGATGGTCTACCACCTTATAGATAAGAGTTTAAAGTTAAATCTACACAGTTGCTGCATACATGTGCTTATGGCTATGTAGCTATTTGATTCAAGAATGATTGGGGATAAGAATCTGCATCTCCCAATTCCTTAAACCAAGAGAAAAAAAATCAGTGATTTCTGGGATTAGTGGATTCCAAGAGAGATTCTGTAATGAACATTCTGAAAACTTGACAATGCACTGGGTGTTACTCAGATATTAACAAGATCTCTACCATCTGGAAGCTGCCGTGAATTAGTATATTTTATCTGATATAACCTCAGCTTGCATGTTCATATTTAAGAGAAGCAGCAATCATGCCCAGAGCTTTTGGCCTAATTTCCGTGGAGTTGGACTGGCTGGGTCCTTGTTTTATTATCTAATCTCCTGTGACAAGCCTGAGTCCTTAGACTTCATGTGACTCAATTTTCATAAGTGTCAAAAGGGGGAAAATGTGGTTACCCACTCAACACTTTTGGTTGTCATAATGGTCAAAACAGGTATTTCAGGAAGAATATAAAACACTCTAAGGAACAGGGAGGTGTGAATGATTTTTAAAATTTACAAATCTTATGTGTAAAAATATAGCCAACCTCACTCTTCAGATTCCCCAAATAACCTACATCATCCTGCTCAAACTTAAACATTTCGTTACGGTGTTTCCAGGCCTTTGGAGATGCAAGCTCCTCTTCATGACAAAACATAACTCCTTACTCTCTATATTTTTGGAGCTTATGATATAAAGAAGAGAATAGCTACCTCACTGGAAGAAAGTAGGGGACCTGTACAGGGAGCTGAATAACAAAGAGTGGGCACTCACTGAAGGATGGGCCCGGATTTTAACCCTGAAAATACGGCACTCATCCTGAACCTGAAGCAGGAAACCCTGCAGAGAGGGTCCTTCACTCTATTCCATGTACCCACGCTAGTAGGAAGCCGGGTGCAGCCCAGACGGTGAGGCTGAGATGGAAGGGAGGGTGCAGGTGCAAAACAGTCACCCAGCAGAGTCAGTCCTCTGAGCACTGGGGCTGTTTCTGCAGTAATTTCTTCACCAGCCGCTGGGTGAATAATTATCCAAGTCCTTTACAGAAACTCTTTGTGCCTTTAGTGGCATTCTCTATTAAATGATCTCTGTAGGAAGGGATTCTAGTTGCACTGTAGGAGGGCTAGTTCTTTCTCTGCATAAAGTACTTCCTGATCTTGACCCTTCAATAGCAAACTCAAATCATTCCCTAATCTTGCTCAGATTGACCCCCTCCCAGAAGCCAAGGAAGTGGGGGTTCCAACGTGGTCATACTTGGATGGTGGGTAGCACCAAGGTCCCCTAACTGGCCTCTTGTCTCCAGTTGTAACCCTTCTAGCTAACCTGCTTGCTGTCTCTTTTCTAGCAAAACCTTTGGACTCCTTTGCTCAAAACCCTTCAGTCATTCCCACAGCTTTTAGTATGAAGCTACAACATTACAGAATGACTTAACAGGATGCCCCCGACCTCATCTAGACCCATCACCTTGCACAGGACCCACATCACAGCATGTGATTGCAGTTTTCTTGCAGATTCCTCAATGCTGCATGCCCTGCCATGACTCCAAACTATGTCCCATGCTGTCTCCTTTGTTTAGAACACCCTTGCCCCACACGCCTGCCTTTATAAGGTTTCCTCGGTCATACCACGTCTTCATTGACAGCCACACACCCCAGTGCCTTACATACCTCTGCCATCTCACCTACAAAGCCATATAGCACTTGGGAAAGCAGGACCGATGTATTTTCTTTATCTTCATTATTTTGACCCCCTCCCCCCAAAGACCAGTTGTGTTACCATGGTACCTAGCCCATTATCACTGTCGGTGTGTAAATCTGTTGCTGAAAGTGAAGGCACACTGCAGCAGGCATCTATCTTAAACCAGGTGTCTTTGAGACAATAGCTGGCCTCAGGCACAACCCAAACACTGGAATCTCTCCAACTATTCTCCAAGGTTACTCTTGCCAGGCTGCCAGGAAGCTGATATGCTTGCACGTGTATCACGGGTAAGCACCGCTACCAGAAGTCACCAAGCTGCGGTAAGGCTCCACAAATGCTTACAAAGTGAGAAGGAAGGATGCAACAGATATTCCATGAAAGCATTCTGTGAATTAACCAGACAAATAGGAGCTCAAATTTTCCTCATGCATGATAGCACCTGACGTCCTCCCACATATTATTTTATCTCATGGAATCATCAAAACAAAGGCGAATGAAAAGACAATTCTCTCTCCCCAGACCCAGGACTACAAAATGTGTGATTGTAGGCAAGTCGTTTCACTTCCCTGGACGTCCATTCCCTCATCTGTACAAGACAATGGGATCTCTGAGGGCCTGGCTGCTCTGCATGACTTCCCTGGTCTGCTGCCTCTGTCCCCCATAACATCTTCCCTATTCTGTTATGGGCAGAGCTGTCTGAAACCCTTAAGTGCTCTTCTCTTTGCCAAGGTGAACAGAGAGAGGACAGGTTAGGAGGTTAGAAATAGAAAGTGCAGTAGAATTGTGAGAGCAAGGATGCCAATTAGTCAAAATGCAATAAATGCAAACATGACTTCACTTTTTATGCAAATTCTCGAGAGAAAGAGGGGGAAAGTGTAAAGGAGCATATTTTCTTTCACCTCAGCAGGACACAGGAGAATCAAATAATATTAATTAGAATTTAAATGCATAGAATAAAATTAGCAACATGATTGCTCCTTTCATTGCAATTATCAATAAAAGCACAAAAAAAGTCAGAGGGATGAAAATGTAGTTCCTTCCCTTTCCTTCCACTTGGGAAACACATTTCACTCTCAAATCCCATGACTTTATATTGCATCCCCTAGCATCTCCCAAACAAAGATCACCAGTTCTCATAACTGAGCTCTGTTTCTTTCCTCCTACCCCAATCATCAAATGATCACCAGATGCCAGTGTCCTGTCTGCCAAGATGATTTCTTATTATTGGTCACCTCTAGGCTTCTTTCTCTTAAGAATATTTAGTGTTGAAACAAGTCTCCTACTCTCCAAGTCCTCACAGTCTCTGGAATTAGGTTCTTCTCCTTAAGAATAGGATTTTAGCTTCATCAAAGCCTGTTAAAAAATGTTAAATCATCAGCAGCACACCCAAAGAGAAAATGAATGCCAATACTTTATCCATAGGAGCTAAAGTTGTTCTTAATAAATAACCTGAGCCAGACTGCCCCAGGAAATCAAGAAAAGGGAAAAAGGAATAGGGTAAAGGAAAGGGCGGGACAAGATATACTACTGTCTTAGCATCACTGACAGGGCCTGCCAGGGCTGTGGCCATGTGCTCTGGGTACCTCTCATACTCTTTACATTCTTCTTCCTTGTCTTTCTAATACAGCCATATGAAAAACAAATTGAAATAATGGAGGAGAGAAACAACTATCATGTAATGAATGTTGAAGAAAAACCAGCATAATCACAACAAAAATCTGCTTTTCATTTCCTAGCGAGTCTTTCCTTCAATAACTTAGCTGTAGAGCAGACAGAAAACAGTGTGTTGATCCAAAGCTGACATCACTTCTAGGCAGGTATGGAAAACCCACCCATGGTCTGTATTTAGGAATTTCATCTTAAGTTATATTTCTCCTGTCTAAAAAATGAAGATAGGAACACAGGGCACAAGTGATTTGGTCAGGTTTCCCAGAGTCCTCATGGAAGTATTCCTTTAGAAGCAGCAAGAGTGGACAAGCTCCTAGGGCCTCATCACTCTCCCTCTGTTATCTTATTGGAGGTAAGGCCAAACACTTTAGATCAATACATGTGTAAGAGACTGGAAAACTACCCTCTAGTTAGGCTCTAAACTATTACTGGAGACCCAATGATAATGACACTTCTCACCCAGACATGTGCCCTCTACAGTGTTCTTTTAGAATGCAGTTTGGAATATAAATCCTTATATGAAGACCTCCACACCACTCTTCTTGAATACATGGCCAAATAGTCTCTACCTGCCACCCCACCCCCACATCCAAGCGGCTTCTTTGCAAACTGTGTTTTCCCAAAAGCACTTTATAAAGAGACATCCTCTATGGCCAATACCATCAATCCATACCCAAGGACACGTGCCAGCCCTATGCACAGAGCTGCTGACCTGCACCAGCTATCTGTGTCTGCAGGATCTCTCGGTACATCCGGCTGGCTGGGGGAGCTCCTCCTACTAAAACCCACAACTATAACCCACTGGAAGATACTCTGTGGCTCTGGTTCCTGTAAGAAGGAGAGATACATCTATAGAGTCTGGGGTCGGTCCACCATGAGCTGAGCCATGTCCTCAGGGAAGCAGCCTCTCTCCTTTTCCTCTCTGTTCCCTGAGTAGCTTCTAAATGTTCCCATGAGGGAAGTGAGAGTTGATATGTAACATTGTGTATGCATATTCAAAACACATTTATTATGTGTAGGACATTGTTTAGAAATTGCTCTACTATTTGATTTGCGATAAATGATTAGTAATCGTGTTTATCAAAGTAAATAAAACCCGTGGCGTGATCTCAGTTGGATTATCATGCATTAGTGTCTGGGAAACCTGAAAAGTAAACCACCTTAGAAGGACCTGGGATGTCATTCATCATGTGCTTCTCCTCTCCTTTTTCTTCCTGCCCGTTTCCCTGTACCAAGCCTTCATCTACAGCCCTGCCCCACCTTCTTTCAAAAGCAAACTGATGGTCACAATCAGGGGAAAGTGGAGGACATTGAGCTTGCTCCAAAGCAAGAACACTGTATGTTCCCAAAGCCTGAAAAAAGTGTAAGACCCTCAGAGGGTCACTTCCATTGTGAGAATCCTGCTTCATTCAGTCCCTTAGAGGAAGAAAGGTGAATCTAGGCCAGAGATAGGTTCTGGAGCTTGCAGACCATAAACTTAGACATCACTAAGCCTGCCAGCATGACATCCTTTCTTCTATTAATAGCAACTTCTTCCATTCTGCTCGCCCCAGAAAACGAAATGAATGAGGCTTGGCTGCAAGTGTAGGAGAGAATAAAACCCAGGATGGCAATAAATCGGAGCGCAGAGTGGCAGACACTGTAATCCGCCGGAATGATGCTTTGGCTCAAGGAAAAGAACCTCTTTGGGGAACCAGTGAAGGGAATCAATGCCCATAAAAGCATCCAAGGCAACAAGGAACAGCAGAAAAGATAGATACTGTTGACCAGGACATGCAGCAGATTGCAGGTTGTAAAACAAAATAGAAAGTCGTTAAAACGGCGGGCAAAGGGCATAATCTTGCGATGTGAATGTCACGGGGGACCTGTATTATAAGGAGCTCAGGACTTCCCATCAGTCTGAAGGTCAGAATTGCCAAGACTGTCTGCATGGCCCTGGGATCCCACCCTATAGATCCTTCTCTATGCACAAACCAGAGAGGGGAGAGATGGTTGGTATTTATTGCCACTTATGTAATAGGTCTATTTGGAAACACATTCTGACCAGCTTATCAGGATATTAATACATCATAGGCATATTGAGCTGTATTCATTTAGGGTTCAGGTTGCTTTAACCAAAGGCTTTCCTGGGAAGCGTGCCAGGGTACATTTTCTGGAATGAGTCCCCTTATCTACTTCATTCTCCACCTTTTGATCCAGCAGAGGGCAGAGTCAACCCATAAGACTCAGCCTCAGAGATGCTGTGGGGTAGTTTGTGGTAGGAGAAGGGGTCAGAAAAGCAAAGAAACAAATACATTTTTCACCCTGTAAGGTGAAGGTGGGATACTTTCTGGAATTTTCAGGACAAAGGAATGAGAACAGAAACCCAAATGAGCATGTTAAAGTGCCCTGGGTGTGCTGTGCCTCAGTTTCCCTAACTGTCAAAGGAGCAGATGCGGGAATCATAAGTTAAACCACATTTTACAGATGATAGAGGGCACTGCAGGCAACACAGGAGGGTCAGCTAGCAAAGAGACAGGATGCTAAGTCCACAACCCATGAAAAGCAGAAAAAGAAATGTTCCAAACTCTTATTTCCTCTGCGGATTGCATCCCTTTCCCCTGGTCCCTTTGTGTGGCTCTTTCTCCCAGTGCATTCCCAGTCTTGCCCTCTTTCTCCTTTGCTTCCTTTGCTGCCTTGGCTACCCTCCCCAGCTCCTCTACTCTTGGGAGAAATAAAAGCAAAACCCCAAACAACTCCTAGGGGGAAAATGACAGCAGCTGCTTCCTCCCCCTGCTCCTGCCCCCGCTATGGGAGGTAACTGCGAAGTCCTGGCACAATGCCAGCCAAGGCGAGAGCTTTGATTTCCAATCTGATCGCCTCATTTTTGTCAGCCTCTGCACACCGCAAACAGCTCAGTCCCCATCTATCACAGAGAAGAAGGGTTGACGGGAGGGAGAAAAAGAAAGTGCCTGCTTCGTCTCCCACAGTGAGTTACAGGGGCTGGCGTCCCTCAGCTGTCCCTGTAACTCAGCACCTGGCTTCGAGGAAGTCACTCACCACAGCTGGGTGCAGAGACATTCCAGCTCCCTGCTATTATTCCCTACACTCTTGTACAAGCAATTTCCATCCATCCGACTTTTCTTCTAGAAGAACTGATGGATTCAGGGCCCACTTGATCTTGGCTGTTTGTATTTCTGTTCTCATCCACATGCATTGGCTCTTGCTACACAGAGAGCCGGGGCCCTGCTCAGCCCTCTGCTCCCTCACGTCACCAAGCAGTGCTCCTGGAGATTTGAGATACTTAAAATATGGGATATTGCCCCTTTTCTGAGCGGTGTTCCTTCCTCTGCCCACAGCTCACACATGTCTCCCTACCCTGGACCCCAATCTCTGTCTATGCCTACTTACCTACCAGCACACTATACCCTTTTCTGCTTCCCCAATTCCTGTGGGTACAGGCAACTTAGTCTACCTTCCTCCAGGCCTCCAGGAAAACATTACTTATTTATTCCGTCAGTCACCAGAAGAATTGCTCCGTATCCCTACTGTGTGATAGTCAGTGTGCTAGGGGCTGGATACACGAGGGTGAAGAGAATAGTGTGCGGGCCTACTGTGTGGCCAACGACAGGGCATCTTTGGGGCAGTGGTAGTGCTCTCCAGCTTGAAAGACACACGAGACACACTTGTGGATTTTTTATTTTTGTAAGATTTTTAAATTTGGTTTAAAGAAAGAGAGAAAAGCAGCCTCCCCACTGAGCAGGGAGCCTGCTGTGGGGCTCAATCCCAGGATCCTGGGAGCTCCTAGTGAGCCAAAGGCAGGTGCTTAACGAACAGAGCCATCCAGGCACTGCACACTCGTGGATATTTTAAACTGTATTTCATACACAGAAACCTCCCTCCACTCATATTGAAAAGAAGCTCTGCAGATTTTCCTGATATGTAAACATGAGGGCCATACTGATAATGACTGGAGAGTAGGCTTTGGAAACAAGATATATCAAAAACCGGGGTGAGTAAGAAAAGTTATTTTCATGAAGGGCCTTCCATGTTGCTGCCCCAAGGAATTTGTAATACAACTTCAGGTACAAAGAGTTTCAAACAAGACAGGGATGTACACAAGCCTGTGTTCTGAGACCATTGCTACCCATGGGAGAGCTGGCTGAGGAGAAGCAGAGATCATATTCACAAGACCATCACTTGTAAGGCCTGAGGTAGGGCAAGTCCCCAGAGCTGGAGGTGGGGAACAGAGATGAGGGATGTTTACCCAGATTGAACATTCAAGGTGGGAAGGAGAGGCAAGGAATGAAGGTGTGTGACACAGTAATAATATTTTTTAATATTTTATTTATTTATTTGAGAGACAGTACGCATCAGAGAGAGCACAAGCTGGGGGTGGGAAGAGGGGAAAGCAGGCTCCCAGTTTCATGAGAGCAGGGATCCCAGCTTTCCTTGGGATCATGACTCAAGCAGAAGGCAGATGCTCAACTTACTGAGCCACCCAGGTGCCCCCATAGTAATAATAATTAACATATTAATGACCATCATGCACCAGGTACCATGCTAAACAAGCACTTGACACTTTGTCTTGCTTGATTTTCACAACCATTCTGTAAGGAAAGTGTCAAAAATATATCCATTTTACACACAAGGAAAGTGAAGCCTACTAAATTGCTTAAGATCACATAGTAAGGTCCAGAAGAGGCAGGGGACCTGTGGTGGTCTCTCTCCAGGAGACCCACAGTCTACCTAGCAAGGTCCTATTCTGCCTCCTAGTTTCTGGCTTGTGAAAGGTCCTAGAAAGAACAGAAGTTGAAGGAAGGACCTGGGGAGTCAGAAAGTTCAGTCTGGGTAATGAACCATCATCTGTGCCTTTCTAAGTAATTCATGTAGGCTGGCCTGCTTGCCCACCCAGTTGTTAATGCCTATAAGACAGGGGCTTCCCTGCTGAGCCTCAGTGGTGGTTAACACCAGCTGGTCCCATGACAGGCACACAGACACCTGTTGAGGGGCATCTTGTATATGCACACGGCATTGTTTATGGAAAAGTCCATAGGAAGAGTGACTGCAAATCACTCCCATAACCCTGCCCTTGGTTTCCTTGCACTCCCATGGCTCTAGCAGTGTTCTCTGTGGCTCTTTACAATGGATCCACACATATCACATCACCGAAGCTCATATTAAGCAATGGGTCTTCTAGTGAGCCTTCTGGGGACGTGTTTGGGTTTAGAAGAGATAGCAGATTTGTCTCCATTTTTGTGGAAACCACATAGATTTACCACCCCCTCACCTACTCAAGATCCTCTCTGCTGTCCCCTTGCTTCTCCCCAAACTACCCCTGTGCCCTTCCGGCCCCTTCTCTGTCCTTGCCATGGACAGTGCATTTTATATGAAGCTGTAAAATTTGATGACAGCTTTCCTTGTCAGTGTGGCCCTCACGCTGATCCCTCGGTGATATACAGCACTGACCCTCCAGCAGTTGAACTGCCTCATTACAAATGAGAGAAAAGAGAAAAAAAGAAGCAAAGGAGGCGGGGGGAGTCAAGATGGAGACAGAGGGAGGCTGACAGGACAGGTCACAGGAGAGAAAGAGAAAAATCATCAGAGAAGGCCAGAGAGGAAAAACATAAGGAAAATATTTTTTAAAAGGAGAGAAAGGAAAAGAAAGCAACAAACAAACAAAAAACCATAGAGACAGATTTTCCCAGTCTCTTGTGTTCTTTATTGTTTCTTATTAGATGAATGCATGTGTGTGTGCATGTGCGTGTGTATCACAGGTACCACGGATCCAATTCTGAACAACACTGTGGCACGCTCCAAACTTGGAGAAATTCTGAGCAGGGTTAAGATTAAGTGTCTTTAAAGAAACACCAACCAACCCAGGAGCTCCAGAGAGAAACTGAGCAGGAAGGGGCTGTGGGAACGTCAGGTTGCAGTCCTGCAGGAGGGTCCACTCTGGACACCATTGCATCTCCTGGTCAGCTATGGACCTGGCCCTTTCTCAGTCTGCCTTGCTGATATCTGCTGATGTCTGTTACTGGCAGCTCCAAGCCAGAGGAGCAACTAGGACCCATATAGGGAGGGGATCCTGGTTTTCCTCCTTTCTGGGCAGAGGGGGCCCATCTTTAGGCTCCCTTAACAGACTCATGAAGTCTGACAGTAGGTGGCATTGGTGGAGCCCAGGTTCTTTGTTATAAATATTTGTTCCCAAGAAAACCCTGTTGATTTAACTTTAATAGCCCCAGGGGAGGCTGATTTGCTGACTACAGAGTTGCCTAAATAAAAGCAGTTGGAAGAGAATCTCACAGAACACTACAGTGAGAAAAAACCACACAGCCTCTCCAGGTGTCCTATACACCAAGAGACGCCCCTCTCTAGTCTCCCCAGTTGTTTACCTTGCTCAGGCTCCTCTCCGGCAGGGAGTACCTTTAACTCTAATCTCAGCCTTGGCAGGTCCAAAGATCCTTGGTCCTACCTCTCCCCACAGAGTCTGGCACCAAGCCATCTCTCCTGAGCTCCTGAGGGAGGGCTCCCGCCCAGGAGATAGCTCAGAGCAGGAGGATGCTGAGCCATGGCGTCCCTAAACTTGCTATTGTGTGCCTATAGCACTTTCCCTGCATTTCAAATTAATAGGCGGTTTGGGTGTTCCCCTTTCAGTCTCGTGCGTCAAGGTAGAGGCTGCAGTGAATGCCAGCCCATGGTGTCTAGGTTATTAGATATGTCTGCAGAATGCAGGTAATTTGTGTTTCTGCTTTTTGCAATTGGCACTAATGGCACATGCATAAAACAGAGCCATCTTCCAAAACACACGTCAAAGGAATATATTTACCCGGCACAAAGGCTAGAAGCAGAAGAATTGAACTCTAATGATAACATGTTTGTAGAAAAGTGATGCACTTAAGTTATTATATATGAAAACTATTGGCAAAATTGTCAGTCTAGGCTTGTTAGAGAGAGAGGATGAACAGAAGGGGTGGATCTGCCTGCTGGAAGAGAGGGGCGCAAAGCTGCGGAAGGACACAGATTACAAGCAGGGAAGGAGAATAAAATGAGAATTAAAGCTTCCGAAGTAGAATTTAAGAAAGGAACAGGAGGGGATTTCATAGGTCAAAAGGGAGGATGGCAAGAATAGAGCTCGGAATAGGATCCTGTAATGGACCAGCTTTTCACTTATATTTTCTGTACTTCATAGTCTTTTTACTTAAATAAATGGAGTCGGGCATTTTCCATTTAGTCCCTCATCTCCTGCATTTCATCACGCCCCTGCTGACCCGGGAGTCTTGCACATGACTTGGGATATTTTCAGCATTCCATATCAGACTCTAGCCTCCACCGTGGCTACCGCTTTATGCATTCTGGGTTATATCTCCCTTTTTATACTTGGACCTTGACGCTGGTCTGTGTTTTAAGAGCAAGGAATTAACACCATGACCCCGATTTTATATTCAAAGCCAATGAGGTCCCGGGAAGAAGGGCTTCTGGATGTCATCACATGAGACAAGTTCAGTGATTAAGATGAATTATGCTTCCTTGGGCTCACATAGTGAAAGGCTCCTCTGTCTCTAAAATGGGAATAAAACCAATGGCCTTTTCTATTTTTCTCCTGTGAACGCTGCAATCCTGGAAGAGATTTAAACCAGAAGAGCACATCAAGGTGGTCATTTGACAGATTTTGATAGCAGAAAAGGGTGTCAAAATGATTAGCACAAGCTATCAGATTAGCACAAGAATGAAAAATAATGATTAATGCACAAGCTCACACATACGCACGCAGGCACACACACATACACACACATACACATGTATGCACACCATAAAATCTATTTCCATAGATCAGCCTCTTCTAACTTGACTCAGCTTGTAGTGGGCCAGTCAGATCCTATCGAGGGGTGGCAGTGGAGTTTAGACTACAAATCAGCTGCAGAGTAGATATGGCATCTGTGGACAATCTAGAAAAGCATGCTAAGCTCTCTTTGGTTGCTACTCACATGCCTCTTGCTGGGGGGTCTGGAGGACAATCTTGCTATTAATCCTTGCAGATCACTAGGCAGACAGGAGAATTCTATTCTCCTCCAATTCTCAAATGAAGGGAGGCAAAGAACCAATCAACACTGAAGATTGGTCCAAAGTGGTATAGATATTCTATTCGAAAATGTAGCCCCAGGCCTGATCCTTTATATGATAGGATTAATGATGTCAGCATGTATGGCAAAGTGGCTTTAGTAGACCCACAGGACATTGGAGGTCTTGGCCACAGTGAGGATTCAGTGGAGGGATTTCTCTGCAACTTTGCAACCATACCTATAGTAGGAAATAAAAACCACTGGCCAGGGACTCAAGGGCCTCAGGCCGTTGTTTCTAGGAGACTAAACTCATCCAGAGGAGCTGAGTGTTTTCACACCTTCTCACTCCTCTTCTCTTCACTTTGATCATCTCTGAATTCTCAGCCCACCAATCCCTGAGGAGAAGGGGAACATTCTGGCACTCTTTCAAAACTCTGTCTGGTCACATGGGCTGAGAGAGCTCCAGAAATACAACATGTACATTTGAAGAAGCCATTATCTCCGATCAGTCTTAAAGCCAGAGCTGTTCAACATGTGCCGAAAGAAAATAGCAACATAAACAGAGAGAGAAACAAAGACAGGAATTAACAAAATTCATCAGCCAAGCTGTAAACCCAAGCGTGACTGGGGGGAGAGGCAAGCGAGGCTCAGACTGGGGCTGGATTCAGCACTGCAATAGTGAATTCACAGTCTCATTCTTCTCGATTTCTTATTAATTTCCCTACTCTGAAGCTCTGATGAGGACTCTTTTATTGAAACATATATTCTTTATACAGCATATTATAAATCCTTATCTCCTCGGGAGCTGAGGCACAGTTAGGCATGGCACTGTGATCCCAGCCCCTTGATGGTGGACTTGGTCTGGACCAGCAGCAGTGGTGTGGTGCGAACTGCCACCTCAGCTTTGCCAGGTGATTCATTTCATTTACCGGCTCTGCCCATCTGTGGCCTTGCAGAAGGTCCCCGGAGCCCAGCAGAGATGGCTCTGCAGTAGAGAGAAGTGATGCCAC
This sequence comes from Taxidea taxus jeffersonii, assembly GCA_003697995.1. Taxonomy (NCBI): domain Eukaryota; kingdom Metazoa; phylum Chordata; class Mammalia; order Carnivora; family Mustelidae; genus Taxidea; species Taxidea taxus. The sequence continues at coordinate 10,567 of RCUC01150141.1, read as the reverse complement.
GGGACCAGAGGACTGCCAGTTCATTTCAGTTGTGACCTAAAATCCCATTTCAGCCTAGGATGGCAAAGGCAAACAATTCAATGCGTTAACCTGCACTGACTCCTCACCCGGCTGCTTCCCATCTTAATTGAAGGGTAAGAAGGTTAATTATTCCCAGGCTCATCTTTGGACTTCACAGACCATATCATGGCTGCTAGCGTTGGGAGGGGGGGCTGATCTGGCTAGATGCATGCTTGAGGGGTACCGTATTGGTAAGGAATTTGGCAGCTGCTCGGGCAGGCTCTGATAAGAGAAGAGTCAGTCATGAGGTCAAGCCCACATTTCCCCATATTCAGAAACCAGGAGGGCAAGGAGCAATGCTTTCTACCACTGCACAATGTACTTTGGACAACATGACCAACACTTGCAGTGCAAGCCTCGGGAATGGATGGTCTCAATAAGAGACCATATGTGGAATGAGCATCTTCTCCCCACACATCCAGCTTTGAGGGAAGACCACAGAACTGCAGTGGTTGGGAGTGTTCCCTGTCTCTGGGAATCAGCTCCAGACACCATAGGAAGTTGAAGAGGACCAGCGGATGTCTAGAGGGAAGACAGCATACCTTTCGGTATCGGAAAATGGAAGACACTCATGGGTAGGAGACTAGCCTTTCACCCATTGGCAGTTGTTGGAGAAGGAGCCTGAGAAAGGATAAGACAGGCTGGGGGAGAGACGATTCTACTATACACTGTCTCTACTCCTCTCCCCCTCCTAGCCCCTTCACCCCCTTGAGGACATCATCCTTAAAATATATTTCATTTCACAGCTGCATTATGGTACCACAAAATCCTGGGAATCCAATTTAAGAACAGATTACCTCCTCACTTACTTCATTTGAAGCAATTACATGTTAATTTTCATTGAAACCAGCCTAATGCATACCAATCTGATGCTGCAATCTCATTTGAATACTTAAGGGAACATCTACCAGGTTGGGGGCTCCAGAGATTTATATTTAAAGGGCTACTTCATCATTCTTTTCATTGGTGGGTTCTCTTCTATTCCTGGCCTCTCCCGCTGTTCCTCAGGAGGGCAGTTTTCCATGGTGAAAGAAGAGGGTATCAGCTTCTCTAAACTGCAAGGAGCTGTGCTTGGAGAGGAAGCCCATGTTCTAGGGTTTCTACCTTTCCTCTGCCATTTTTTGCTATGTGTATCATGAGGAAAACTCCTTCACCTTGCTTTGTCTTCCTGGCAAAGTCAAGATTCATTCTCTGACACCTGCACAGGAGAGGGGGGAGGGGAGATGCCAAGCCCAGGCTTTTCTCAGCCTTGATCTACACTCTCTATCTACAACAATCTAAAATTGTTGATTATTACGTATTGTATTCCTAGCCACTCACCTGAGGAGGAAATAGCTTTCTAGACAAACCCCATGCATTGATTTGAGCCACTGGTAATTAATAATACTCAGGGACTTTGAAATTAGCTAGTTTTTCAGTTTTAGAGTGGGGCGTTTTTCCGGTTTTGTGGGTTTTTTTGTTTGTTTGTCTTGTTTTGTTTTTTAAGGCTTGTCTTCTTAGCCTGTGCATTTAAACCAAAGAAATTCATGTTTGAAGTTACAGTTCAATTAGAGTGTAAGACTGTAAAGGACCCTGACACTATTGTGAAGATGCATTATAATGTGTTTTATATTATGCTGTAATTGATCTACAGGGACATGGAGGCAGACAGATGGGAGGGACAAGATTGATTTAATTCAAGATAGTCCAGAGTTCATGGTTCCAAAGAAGCTCAAGTGTTTCTCCTGTTTCAAGTTGGGTATTTGGGGATGTAGGGAAGGGGAACTAGACAGATACCTATAACTATTGGCTAAACTTGGCCCTGAGGTAGAACAGGTGCCTAAAATACATATTATTCTGTAAAATGTGTATTTATTGAGTCCCCACTGTCTGCCTGTTCTTAGAGCCAGGAATAGATCAGTGAAATGACAGAGGCCCTGTTCTCTTGGAGCTTACACAAACAAAACCCAAAATAAGCAAATATATCAGATGATAAATGTAGTGGAGAAAAATAAGTGAGGGTAAGGAGGGTAGGAAATGTGGACGGTGGTAGTATTTTACTATTGTAGTATGACTGCATCACATCAGCCAAGCAGATCAGAGCCTGTTGCCTTTGGGATTTTCTTCCAGGGAGGAATCAAAGAATGTAGCATGACGATTTCTCCAGTATTAGTCACACTAACGATGGTAATGCTTTATGTATCAGGGCATTTTAAAGCCCTTTGTCAAATCACAGCCCTCCACTTGGCCAGTAATGATTTGTCACTCTTTCTACCAGCGGAAACCTAAAAAAGCCAAAGGATCATCTGTGGTAAGGCCCATAAGACCAGGAGGCACACACAGACTGGGGAGAACAGTCCCCACTCTCATCTCTTACTTTGAAGTCTGACATACCTTTCAATCTCAACAACAGAGGGAACAAAAGCCATGCTCCCTTCCTCTATAGAGAGCTTGGCAAATAGTGCTTTTTGTCTTCATGTAGCAAGACTGAATACCATTTGCATTGCTAGAGGGTTTACTAAAATGGTGGAAAATAGTTGCAATACAAAGAAATGATAATTTTAAAAGAATCCACTTGATTTCTAATAGAAATTTTCTAATGCAGAATTTGAAATGAATGTGAGTCACTCAGAAACTCTGGACTTCTATGGCTGGTGGGGGCTGGGGAGATGTGCCTTGATCCATCAATGCCAGGAAATAGTCTTGTCTCACTCCTTGAGAAAATATGAGCATAAGCTCTGTACTGTCCTCTGTGGACACAAGCCCCTTTCACTTTCCTTTAACATGGGCTCCCCATCACACTTTTCTTTCTTCCCTTAAACCTGACATTCATTCATTCACAGTATTTTAATTAACTGCATTACTTTTCATCTTTACATCTATGAAGGAGATTGGCACCAGGGAAAGGATCTAGCCCTTTGTTGCTGTATGTGGTAAAGAAAGATCCATAACTCTATCATCCTTAGTCGAGTTCTTTCTTTTGACTTGATCTTAATACCAACTACCTGCCTATCATAATCAGCGCAAGAACAGTATTCACTCACACAGTACCTCCCTGTGCCAGGCACTGTTCTGGATGTCTGTAGTGGAAGAATCAATCCCTGCCTTAAAGGCTCCAGCAACGGCTTGGTCAGTGGAAAGGCAGGAAGGGGCAGAAGGCACCCTTCTCTTCTGTTTGGATGGTATTGAAGCCAGTGGTGGTGACTGACTCCCCACAGACTCCAGGCCCTCCCTGCAGGTACAGCTTTTGCCAGCTGGGCCCCCAAGCTCAAGCTAGTGCCATATTTTACATCATTCCAGCTCTAGAGACACATGTGGATAGGGAGGAAGATAGTATAACCTGCTCTTATTAATCTCTTGGTTGCCTGGCCATCCCCTGGTGGTCCCAGATCTCCCATTACCTTCCTCTCCAGTGTAACCAACTATGTCTATTGATATGCAGAGTGTGTTTTCTGGCTGGTAGAGGCACCTAATCCAGGCTGAGGAGGAAAAGAAAATGCTCATGGAGTAAGCAGAGAGACCCACACCTGCCTGAGCTGAATCTGAAGAAGCTGTAGCATCAAGCCCAGGATGAATGGAGGGTGGGGGACAGAGAGTATCAGGAGGAATAGCATGCTTACAGGCATTTTTAGGTTGTTTTGCTTATTAGTACATAACTGCAGTAGTCAGAGGACCATCACTGATCTAGCAGTGGTGAAGGAGCTGAGCTCAACCACCTTTGCTGTGCAGTATTTGTAATGGTCTGCATTTCCAGACTCCCAGAAGGTTTGAGTGCTAATCAATGAAGGGACAGGAATGCAAAATCATCGTTTTGTAAATTAAGTAAACATTAGAACAACAAGGGCAAATGGTCAGGAGAACACTAATGCATGGCATTTAGCACAGTGTTGGGCCCCGGGCTGGTGTCCTAGGCTCCCTGCGTGGCAAGTTACCAACTATGGTGAAATGTTACTCAGTCCAGATGATGGCTGTGCCTGTCCTTACAAGATGAGTCCACCTACTCCTTCAGAAACCCCTTCTTCAAATCTGTACAGGAAATATTATAGATGTCCACTTTTACTTTTATCTATAGAGGGATACAACTCAAGGCTATCAGTGGTAGCGTTGACAAATGTTAGGTAAAAAGATCACCGTGCACCTGAGGAAGGAAGTTTAGGACTAAAAAGACATTCAGAATGTCCCAGGGAGCAGTTTTCAGCTAGGGGCCGCCGATCATTTCTGTATGACCTTGAGCAAGTCAGACCACCTTCCTGGACTTAGGTTTCCTTATCTTTTTAAAAAGGCTGAACTAGAGCTCCACCAAGATCCTCCCCCCAGCCCCACTTACCTACTCTTGTAGTTTGTTTAGAAAGCCAACTTGGATTCCCCTTACTCTCCCTGCCCTACAGAATCAGGACTGTGTCACATGCAGAGCAAATGGAAAGGCAGAGTGTGTGGGGGAGCAGGACAAGAGAGAGGCAGTGAGTCGACAAGACATGTTTTTTATATGGGTGATACAATTATTTCTAAAAACAAAAACAAAAACAACAATTTTACCTCTTTGAAAGTGGTCTAATTATGGTAATCAGAACAAGGCAGCAAGCCATGGGCCCTGCCTGTCCCTCTAGTCCTGGCCCAGGAAGGGGCGTGTGGTAAGGGGCGTGTACCTGGGGTTGCTGGTACCTCATGCATGAAAAGCTTTTGCAGGGGCAGAAATGTGTTTAAAGCGGTACCTAGCTCTCCCCATAGGAAGCCAACTGCCTTGACACATGCCTTGTATGACACTTGCTCTTTATTTTAAACACATTTTTAGAATGTCATGTCTAAAGCAAGATAAGACCTTTTCAATAACATTCCATATTTACACTTCCTTTATTTTTTTAAACAAAAGCTGTGTCTGAATGGAAACGCATCTTCAAAGGATGCCTTTTAAAGAATCCATGGGACAGAGAAAAATGTGTTGATGATGAAATAAGTTCAACTGTACAGTATGAGAAAAAATATTCCTGCCCAGAGATGAGAAAGAATGACACAAGATGGGACAAAAGGCTTGGGGCCAGCAAGGGAGGCCGTAGCAGTGGATAAATTGGGTAATCAGGCGCTGGAGCTGTCATAAATGGGGCTGAAGTCTTGTGCCTGATGTTTCCTTCAGATTCCTTTCCTGTCTCTGAGCATCACCGGCTCTTTGTCTCGTCACTCCCAGGAATGACAAGTCAATGAACCCGAAGAAGTGCGTAGGGAGTCCCTTCAAAATACAACTGTACTCTGGAAAGAGACTATTGAAGTGACCCTGGGGGGCGGGGGGCCTATATTTACTGCCTCTCAGGCACTCCCATATCAGATTGGCTTCACTGACTGCCTACAAGACCATGCTCTTAACGGGCACAGTGCACCATCTGGTGATGGAGGTGTCCGAGGAGGCCTGGGTCCAGCTCCTATCTCTCCTCTCCTAGGTGGAGGTGCCGTGGTCACAGCTCACTGGGATCCCAGCTAAGGATGAGCATGCAAGGCAAAGAGCCCAGGGCATGCCTGAGCCTGCAGCCTTCTGGGCACTTCCATCCTCACTCTAGCAAAAACCTGTTTTGATCAGGAGGGTACAGGGATCTGAATGAGACGCAGAGGGAAAATTTGTACTTGGTTCACATGGGCTGGCTTTGAGATGAGGAGAATTCAGTTCATGATGTGGAGTTAAGATAGCTTTCCTCTTTGTGATCTGTGGATGAAAATACTATTTAAATGCAAATACAGAGGCATTTATTACAACCGTGGTTATGACTCCAAAGTTATTTAAAAAGCAAGTCACCGGTTGAATATCTTACCCACCACCCAGCTGAAGTGTCTCTGGTGAGGCCGGGAGAGGTTGCAGTGCCACAGAACACAGCAAGGGGTGAGTGTCCTCTTATCCTTAATTCCATCAAGCTAATTGGGCACTTTGCATAGTGTAAGCAAGAAAGAACATACTTCGAGGGAGGGGCACATAAACAATAACTAGGAGAGGGTAACAGGGAAGACCAGCATTCAAGGTCTCTACTGGGGACCCTTTCTTTCTGAAAACATAGTCAGGGAGGCCCAGCAGGAATTCAATTGTCTTCCAGAGCTTTTCTGGACATGGCAAGACCCCTTCTGGCTGTTTCCCCAACTGTGATCAAGGACCATTAGCTTTGCCTTCTTTAAACTAAGAAAACAGAGTTGCTATTGTTTTCATTCAAAGCCAGCCTGAATAGAAGGCCTGGGATAGTGGTGGAGGGACAGCCCCTTCTCCTAACTGGGAGACCTTGTGCCCTAACGTGTGTGCATGTGGAGGGAACAAGTTTCCCAGTAAATGTTTACTAAGGACAACACCGGGTCCGGATCCAAGCCTTGCCCTCTCAGAGCCCCGGAATTTCAGATTTGAGAGCAGGCACCATCTCTGATGCAGGGACACACTTGGGACTTGCTCCAGTTTTGCCCACATAATACTTAGCCACACATGAGCTCCCAGTGGAAGTCCAGTTTTCATGCTGTTAACTAGGCTGGCCATGCCCCATACCAAGACCAAAACATCATTTTCTATCAATTCAGAGAAACTCAAGGGATTTTCTAAGAAGTCCCATTATTTACTAAGTGAATGGTTTTTGGGAAAAAAGAAAAAAAAAAGCTTTCTTCTTTTGTACTTTAAGCCCCAATAGGTTATCTGTACCCTTCTACACTTGCCTTTCAAGACGTATAGTGAGGCTAAATGTTAGCGGACACTAGTTTCTTTCATTTATCATTCAATGCCTTATAATGGATAGAAGAAATGATGCAAGACTTCTTCAATTGTGGTCTGTTTAAGATGCATCCATCTGCATAGCACTGCCTCAGCTTGGGCCACAAAAACTAGAATATGCCACATAAAGAAGGCCATGCATAGGGAGATGAGGAAAAAGGGAGGGCAGGAATAGCTTGGCCCTCATTCCAGACAATTGGGGAAGTAAAATGAGAGGGAAGGAGTGACCTTCTGTTGTGTGCTAGAGCAGCCACTTGCAATCTGAGTCATTTCTAGCCTCAGTTGAGAAAAGTAAAGTTTCCCCCTTCCATTGCCAACATGCTTATGCTAGAATCAGACTGGTTTCCTTCTGCCTCAAGCACGAATCACTGACAATCTCACCAGCAAATGCCAAGTAGCGCTACAGGGTTTTTATTAACAATTGTGATTTATGGAGACAGGCTTCAATCCCAGTTGGTGTTGACCAGCTGAAAAACATGTGTTCTGTTTTACCTATTGAAGAATTGAGATAAATAAAGATTTATCCAATGGAATAAATCCAAAGCCCAGTGCTTGTTTTTCCTTAGTTGACTTGGATGTTTGAGGCATCTACAACTCTTTTCAGAAGGTCAGTTCCCTAAACTGTTACTGATATTCCTCAGGGTGCCCACCTTATGCACAGAAGACTGTGGACTGAGAGGCTCTGGACGTGCTGAGGGATACCGAGGACTATAGCATTATGGACTAGACATCACTTCTCCATGTCTACCATGTCTCCATGAAACTACTCTGTGTTTCAATCTCTGGGCTGCACTGGAACCATATTCATATTTAAGCTTATCAAAAAATAGCCCAGGATGATATATTCCTTCTTTTCACTTACTCTGCTCTAAAGAATCCGAGGTTTGAAGTTCTTTACTCCAAAGTTTTCCCCCAAGAAGATAAAGAAAGGGAAAAAAAAAGTCAGATCAAAAACTTTGGACTGATAGACACATGTATAAGTATGTACACACAAACAGACACATAAATGGAAAGCTTTGGAAATTTCCTGCATACATATTGCCACGAAGGAGACTAGCTTATTTTATTTGAAACTGAGAGTAAACTTTGAAGCATATTTTCACTTTTGGAGCACAAAATGAGAATTCCACATCCTACTTCTCTTTAGGAATAGAATATATTCTCTATGAAGACAGAAGTTCAAGAAACAATTCTATGTTTACTCATTTAAATCTTGAAAATACTTCCAGAAATAATAGTATGTTTTAATGTGATTTTCAAATTTAAAAAATCCTACTTTCTTTAAATTACTTCTTGTCACAAAATTTTGACTACGCGGGGATATGATTAAAAACATTTGTGGTAAAACCATTTAGCCAAAAATGAAAAAGGCATTAAGGCTCACTCCATCAGCAACTGCAATAAAAGGAATGTACTTAGCGCATGCCTACCGTCCACTCACACTTCAGCCACAGGCTGACAATTCAGCTCTCCAGACAGGTAGTTGTCCTTGATAGAGACAAGGCAGATACCAACACAGAAGAGGATATTATTTCTCAAGTTTGTCTACCTTAGGAAAACCAAAATTATGGGCAGCGGAGTTTGTTATTCCTTTATTTGACCCTTCATTTGCTTTGTCAACAAATACTTATTGCCACTGAGCTGAAACCAAACACAGTTCTAAGCACTAGCATACAGCACAGAAAAGACAAGACTCCTTCTCTCCTACCAGTTTGAAGAGAGAGATGCTAGAGCAACGTACCAGTTTATTTCAGAGAGCAATGTGTGCTCTGAAGACCACACACAGAGCAAGGGAATAGAGAATGATAAGAAAATTAGGTGGTGGGTGAAAGTGAGCGTTTTACCTTCATGGAGGTCCATTTTGAGGAGGTAGTACTGGTCCTACAGTTGAAATAGTAGGTAAGAGCTGGCCAGGTGCAGATCCAGAGAAGGGCAAAGGGAAGAACAGGGCAAAGGTGCTGAGCAGGGAGAGAATATTATGCAGCTCAAGAACAGAGGGACGACCAGCACGGCCAGGCCAAGTGGGCCCAGCAGAACAGAAAGGCTTGAGGTAAAGAAGAAGGGAGGCAGCAGTTCTTGCAGATCTTGACACCTCAATAAGGAGATCGGTTTTAAGTGTCAAGTGTTGGGGCACCTGGGTGGCTCAGTGGGTTAAGCCTCTACCTTTGGCTCAGGTCATGATCCAAGGGCTCTGGGATCGAGCCCCATATTGGGCTCTCTGCTCGGTGGGGAGCCTGCTTTTCCCTCTCTGTCTGTCTGCCTGCCTCTCTGCCTACTTGTGAACTCTTTCTCTCCCTTTCTCTTTCTCTGTCAATAAATAAATAAATAAAATCTCAAGTGTCAAGAGTTTGGTCTGAAGGGTTTTAAGCCAAAAAGCTAGGTGACTTGTTTTATGTTTTAAAACGATGTTTTTATTTCCTTCTGGAAGACAGAGTATCAAGGGAAGGCCAAGATAGAAGGAAGGATGTTAGGAAGCTCACATAATTTTTATTTTTTTATAGTAATGGCTTTAAACAGAGGCTGTGGAGATACAGATCAAAGTGTGGATTAGGGATATATTTTGGAAGTACACACAACAAAACCATTGTATGGATTGGAAATAGGCATGACAGAGGAATAACATTTGACTTCCACCTTTTGTTCTGAGCAACATGGTGGAAGATGCTATTTGTCATGAGATGGAGTAGGCCTGAATAACAAGCTTTGAGAGAAAAATCGGTCATTCTGTTTGAGACATGTGCATGCAATAGTCTGTTAGAATCACCCTTTGAAATCACAGTCTGCAGCAGCATCATATGTTCGCATGGGACTCTCCATCAGATCGTTCCCAGAAGTCTGGACACGTGGAAGCAATGATGTAAATTTATGAAAGAGATCCCAAGAGTATAGATAGAGACAGGGTAGAGTAAGATGATATAGGGGTCTGAACTGTGTCCAGGGGAGTGCGGCAGACAGAAAAAGCGAGGGGAGTGGTGTGTCATGGAAATTAAGAAAATTAAGAATAATGAGAGTGTTCCTAATTTTAGGATCTTTAACTCTTGAAAAAATATAGAGCTTTTATTTGAACTACCATTCTATGTTGTCACAACCCAGAGGACAGGAATGCCTCAGATGTCACAAATCATTGAGATGAGTTAGTTTTGTGTCTCTGACTTCAGCTGGAAATTAGAAAGGGTAGTCTGTGTAGGGCTAGTTTATAATCATGATGCCTGTTCACTTTTCCTTTGGCCAAGAGGTAATATCTGTGAGAATGGATCTCTATTCTAACCACAGGAACTGATACAGTGTCTGCCAAATAAATAGTTCTTGAATGAATAAATGTATACATTGAGGAGCTTGACCTGCCTTTCATGGATTTATAAAAAGGTTTTCAGAACTCAGGAATTCACTCAGTTTATTCTCAAGACTTCACAAAGACCTACGCTAAAATAATCCAGATGCATCTCCCCTAACCCAGTTGTAAATATTTATGGATGAGCCATCACGGTCAACATCACAGAATGAAGCATCCCACTGAACCACCACACCTTTTGACTTATCACAGGGAAGCAGGAAAAAGCCATCAAACACACAGGAGGTACCACGGACACATTTGAGAAGGAATGCTGTGAATGTCTAAGATTTATTATCACGATCCACTTGACTCTGTACTTTTAACATTTTAAACAAACTCAAACAGAGCCGAGTTGGTTTAAACCCTCTGCAGACGGCTTATAGGTGGGCTTCAGGCACAGACAGATGGGACACCGGAGAGAGGAAGCTGCGCAAATGCCAAGTGGCCAGAGCACTGGCCAACTTGGA
>ML106712.1:1416-15570 GCA_003697995.1 Taxidea taxus jeffersonii | reverse complement strand
TCTTCAGACAAAATGGAGTGACTTGACATTCTTCCATCCACCCTTTCAATTCCTGGTTCAGTCACAGACCAACATCTAAAGCTGTGTCATAAGTCCAAGATAGGCATGTATATTAGTTGATTTTCTTCCCTTTCCCTGGCCTTGAACAATATCTCCATTTTTTACCTCTATGATAAAAACAGGAAGGTAAATGGGATGACAGCTTTAAATTCCAAGATTGCCTTGTCCAAACACACACACACGGAAACATTTGTTTATATGTGGAAGTATGTGGGAACTTCAGACCTACCTGAAAGTGAAGGGCTTTTGTACAGCCCCAATTGTTTCATCAAGCATACAGCCATCTCAAAATTAATTTTTGCCTCTATTATTAAAGTGTAATCTTGGTCTGTTCAGCGAAACTCAGCACCATGGCAGTCTCAACCACTATGCTGATGCAAGAAGACAGCCTCTTTGTTCGCAGATGTGTGTGGTAGTGTTAGGGATTGTCTAACGCTTTACTCTGAGAAGGAAGACGCTATCAGCCAGGACCTTGCTGCAAGAAATTGGACGTGTTAAGTTACGTGCTGAATTATACCGTCTCCTGAATGACCGTGTCAGGTGTGATAGCATTGACCCTGAAACACAGCACTGAGCCCAATGTATCCCACACACATCCTTTGTGAAATGCTGGATTGGCAAGGCATGGCCAGAAAATGTGTTCTCCCGATATCCTCTTTGGAAGACTCAGAATCTTTCCATGCACTTCTTTCCCAGTTTCCCAGCTATGTGGAGACCCTCTTGTACAATCTTTCTGAAAAGGAGAAGGAATTTCAATGCATGGAAGTAGAAACACAAATGAAGGCCTTTCTACTGTCCCAGCACACTGGGTAGACAGAGTATCATGCAATGAATGTGCTCTTTCATGGTAGAGCATTTTTCACCAAATGAAAGAACTGTGAGTAACCTGCTAGGCACATAACTCGGTTCTAGCGAATATCAGCTCCATGTCAGTGACAACCACTATGCTGATAGAAGAGAACATTCTCCTCAATCACCGGCGTGTGTGGTAGCGTTAGGGATTGCATAAAGCTTTACTCTGAGAATGAAGTGGCAATCGGCAAGAATCTTGTTACACAATAGTGTGTTAGTTATGTGATGAATTACAAGTTCCCCTGAAAGTACATGTCAGTTTTCAGAGTGTTATCCCTAAGAATCAGCACTGAGGCAAAAGTACCCTACATGTACACCTAAGGAACTGCTGTAGAGATATTGCATGGCCTCAGAGCGTGTTCTCCTAATGGACGTTTTAGAAGACTCAGAAAAGTGCCATGTACTCCTTTCCGACTCTCCCACCTGTCTGGTGACCTTCTGGGCACTATCTTCTTTCCTGAAGGGAGAACCAATTACAACGCATGGAAGAAGATACACAAAGGAAGGCCTTTCTACAGTCCCAGCACACTGGGGAGAGATGATCGTGCAATGAACATGTGCTGTGTTGGGCATTGGGCACTTTTGGCCAAGGGAAAGAAATGTGAGGACTTGCTAAGCACATAACCCGGGTTGGGTGAATCTTAGCACAATGCCAGTGTCAACCACTATGCTGAGGCAAGAAAACAGCCTCTTTGATCACGAACGTGTGTGGTACCGTTAGGGACGTAAAGCCTACACTTTACTCTTTGAAGGAAGACTCTATCGGCCAGGATCTTGCTGTACGAAAGTGGATGTGTTAAGTTACATGCAGAATTACACCATCTCCTGAATGAGGGGGTCGGGTGTGAGACCGTTAACCCTGAGACAAAGCACTGAACCCCATGTACCCCACACATAGCCTTTGTGAAATGCTGTATTGGCTAGGCATGGCCACAGAGCCTGTTCTCCCAAGTACTCTCTGTAAGACAGAGAATCTTGCAAGGAACTTCTTTTCCAGTTTCCAAGCTATCCAGCGACCGTCTTGTATAATCTTCTTTCTGAAAGGGAGAAGCAATTTCAACGCTTGGAAGTAGAAACACAAATGAAGGTCTTTCTACTGTCCCAGCCCCCAGGGGAGAGAGTATCGTGCAATGAATGTGCTCTTTCATCGTAGGGCATTTTTCACCAAATGAAAGAAACGTGAGGAAACTGCTAAGCACATAACTCGGTTCTGGTGAATCTCAGCTCCATGTTAGTGTCAACCACTATGCTGACGCAAGAGAACACTCTCCTCTAACTCCGGCGTGTGGGGTAGCGTTAGGGATTACATAAAGCTTTATTCTGAGAATGAAGTCGCAATCGGCAAGAATCTTGTTACCCAATAGTGTGTTAGTTACGTGATGGATTACAAGTTCTCCTGAAAGTACATATCGGTTGTCAGAGTGTTATCCCTGAGAATCACCACTGACGCGAAAGTGCCCTACCCCATCCCTAATGAACTGCTGTAGTGACATTGCATGGCCACAGAGCATGTTCTCCTAATGTACATTCTAGAAGCCTCAGAAAAGTGCCATGTACTTCTTTCCGAGTTTCCCACCTGTCCGGTGACCTTCTTGGCACTATCTTCTTTCCTGAAGGGAGAAGCAGTTACAACGCTTAGAAGAAGATACAGAAAGGAGGGCCTTTCTACTGTCCCAGCCCCCTGGGGAGAGAGTATTGTGCGATGAATGTGCTCTTTTGGGAAGAGGGCTTTTCCCCAAGAGAAAGAAATGTGAGGAAACTGCTAAGCATATAACCCGCCTTGGGCGAATCTCAGCAACTTGCCAGTGTCAACCACTCTGCTTATGCAGGAAAACAGCCTCGTCTATCGCGCATGTGTGTGATAGCGATAGGGCTTGCGTAAAGCTTTACTCTGAGAATGAACACGCTATTGGCCACAATCTTGGTGCACGAAAGTGGATGTGTTAATTTACATGCAGAATTACACCATCCCCTGAATGAGGGTGTGGGGTGTGAGACCGTTGACCCTGAGACAAAGCAGTGAACCCAATGTACCCAACACATAGCCTTTGTGAAATGCTGTATTGGCTAGGCATGGCCACAGAGCGTGTTCCCCGAGTACTCTCTGTAAGACTCAGAATCTTGCGATGCACTTCTTTCCCAGTTTCCAAGCTATCCAGCGACCGTCTTGTATAATCTTTCTGAAATGGAGAAGCAGTTTCAACGCTTGGAAGTAGAAACACAAATGAAGGCCTTTCTACTGTCCCAGCACACTGGGTTGAGGGTATCAGGCAATGAATGTGCTCTTTCATGGTAGGGAATTTTTTGCCAAATGAAAGAATGTGAGGAACCTGCTAAGCACATAACTCGGTTCCGGCGAATCTCAGCACCATGTCAGTGTCAACCACTATGCTGATGCAAGAGAATACTCTCCTCGATCGCCGGCCTGTGGGTAGCGTTAGGGATTGCATAAAGCTTTATTCTGAGAATGAAGTCGCAATCGGCAAGAATCTTTTTACCCAAAAGTGTTTTACTTATGTGATGAATTACAAGTTCCCCTGAAAGTACGTGTCGGTTGTCAGAGTGTTATCCCTGAGAATCAGCAGGGATGCGAAAGTGCCCTACCCCATCCCTAATGAACTGCTGTAGTCACATTGCATGGCCACAGAGTGTGTTCTCCTAATGTATGTTTTAGAAGACTCAGAAAAGTGCCTTGTACTTCTTTCCAAGTTTACCACCTGTTCGGTGACCTTCTGGGCACTATCTTCTTTCCTAAAGGGAGAAGCAATTACAATGCATTTAAGAAGATACACAAATGAAGGTCTTTCTACTGTCCAGCCCCCAGGGGAGAGAGTATTGTGCAGTGAATGTGCTCTTTCGGGAAGAGAGCATTTTCCCCAAAAGAAAAAAATGTGAGGAGTCTGCTAAGCATATAACCCGCGTTGGGCGAATCTCAGCATCATGCCAGTGTCAACCACTCTGCTGATGCAAGAAAACAACCTCTTAAATCACGCAGGTGTGTGATACCGTTAGGGATTGCGTAAAGCTTTACTCTGAGAATGAAGACACTATCGGCCAGGATCATATTGCACGAAAGTGGAAGTGTTAGGCCACGTGCTAAAATACACAGTCTCTAAAACGTACATGTCGGGAGTGATAGCGTGGACCCTGAGAATCAGCACTGAGGTGAAAGTGCCCCACCGCTCTCCCTGGTGAACGGCTGTAGAGAGGTTGCATGGCCACAGAGCATTTTCACTCATTTCCTTTTTAGAAGCGTCAGAAAAAGGCCCTGTACTTCTTTCCCAGTTTCCCAACAGTACCGAGCCCTTCTGGGCACTCTCTTCTTTCCCGAAGGGAGACGCCATCTGAACCCATGGAAGAAGATACACAATTGAAGGCCATTCTACAGTCCCGGCACACTGGGGAGAGACGATCGTGCAATGAACGTGTGCTGTCTTGGGGATTGGGCCGTTTTGGCCAAGGGAAAGAAATGTGAGGACTTGCTAAGCACATAACCCGGGTCCGGCAAATCTCAGCACCATGCCATGTCAACTACTATGCGGATGCAAGAAAACAGCCTCTTTGATCGCGGACGTGTGTGGTAGCGTTAGGGATTGCCTAACACTTTACTCTGAGAAGGAAGACGCTATCGGCCAGGATCTTGCTGCACGAAAGTGGATGTGTTAAATTACGTGCTGAACTACACCATCTCCTGAATGAGCAGTTCGGGTGTGATAGCGTTGACCCTGAGACACAGCATTGATCCCAATGTACCCCACACATAGCCTTTGTGAAATGCTGTATTGGCTAGGCATGGCCACAGAGCGTGTTCTCCCAAGTACTCTCTGTTAGACTCAGAATCTTGCGAGGCACTTCTTTCCCAGTTTTGAAGCTATCCAGAGACTGTCTTGTACCATCTTCTTTCTGAAATGGAGAAGCAATTTCAACGCTTGGAAGTAGAAACACAAATGAAGGCCTGCCTACTGTCCCAGCACACTGGGTTGAGGGTATCAGGCAATGGATGTGCTCTTTCACGGTAGGACACTTTTCGCCAAGTGAAAGAATGTGAGGAACCTGCTAAGCACATAACTTGGTTCTGGCAAATCTCAGCTCCATGTTAGTGTCAACCACTGTGCTGATGCAAGAGAACACTCTCCTCTATCTCTAGCTTGTGGGGTAGCATTAAGGATTGCATATAGCTTTATTCTGAGAATGAAGTCGCAATCGTCAAGAATCTTGTTACCCAATAGTATGTTAATTACGTGATGAATTACAAGTTCTCCTGAAAGTACGTGTCGGTTGTCAGAGTGTTATCCCTGAGAATCAGCACTGAGGCGAAAGTACCCTACCCCTATCCCTAATGAACTGCTGTAGTGACATTGCATGGCCACAAAGCGTGTTCTCCTAATGTACATTCTAGAAGCCTCAGAAAAGTGCCATGTACTTCTTTCCAAGTTTCCCACCTGTCTGGTGATCTTTTGGGCACTACCTTCTTTCCTGAAGGGAGAACCAATTACAACGCTTGGAAGAAGATACACAAATGAAGGCCTTTCTACTGTCCCAGCCCCCTGGGGAGAGAGTATCATGCAGTGAATTTATGCTTTCAGGAAGAGGGCATTTTCCCCAAAAGAAAGAAATGTGAGAACACTGCTAAACGTATAACCCGCGTTGGGCGAATCTCAGCACCATGCCAGTGTCAACCACTCTGCTGATGCAAGAAAACAGCCTCTACGATCTTGAACCTGTGTGATAGCGTTAGGGATTCCGTAAAGCTTTATTCCAAAAATGAAGTCGGTATCGGGCAGTATCCTGTTGCTCGAAAGTGGATGTGTTAGGCTACGTGCTGAAATACACAGTCTCTAAAACGTACATGTCGGGAGTGATAGCGTGGACCCTGAGAATCAGCACTGAGGCGAAAGTGCCCCACTGCTCTCCCTGGTGAACTGCTTTAGAGAGGTTGCATGGCCACAGAGCGTTTTCTCTCATGTCCTTTTTAGAAGCGTCAGAAAAAGGCCCTGTACTTCTTTCCCAGTTTCCCAACAGTACCGAGACCTTCTGGGCACTCTCTTCTTTCTCGGAGGGAGACGCCATCTCAACGCATGGAAGAAGATACACAATTGATGGCCTTTCTAGAGTCCCAGCACACTGGGGAGAGACTATCGTGCAATGAACGTGTGCTGTCTCGGGGATTGGGCCCTTTTGGCCAAGGGAATGAATTATGAGGACTTGCTAAGCACATAAGCCAGGTCTGGTGAATCTCAGCACCATGCCAGTGTCAACCACTATGCTGATGCAAGAAAACAGCCTCTTTGTTCGCGGACGTGTGTGGTAGCGTTAGGGATTGCCTAACGCTTTACTCTGAGAAGGAAGACGCTATCGGCCAGGATCTTGCTGCACTAAAATGGACATGTTAAGTTACCTGCTGAGTTACACCATATGCTGAATGAGCGTGTTGAGTGTGATAGCGTTTTCCCTGAGACACAGCACTGAGCCCAATGTATTCCACACATATCTTTGTGAAATGCTGTATTGGTGAGGCATGGCCACAGAGCGTGTTCCCCCAATGTACTTTTTGTAAGACTCAGAATCTTGCCAGGCATTTCTTTCCCAGTTTCCTAGCTATGTGAAGATTGTCTTGTACAATCTTCCTTCTGGAAGGGAGAAGCAATTTCAACACATGGAAGTAAAAACACAAATGAAGGTCTTCCTACTGTCCCAGCAGACTGGGTTCAGGGGATTAGGCAATGAATGTACTCTTTCCCGGTAGGGCATTTTTCGTCAAATGAAAGAACTGCGAGGTACCTGCTAAGTACATAACCCTGGTCTGGCGAATCTCAGCCCCATGTTAGTGTCAACCACTATTCTGATGCAAGAAAACAATCTCCTCGATCGCTGGCGTGTGGGGTAGCATTAGGGATTGCATATAGCTTTATTCTGAGAATGAAGTCGCAATCGGCAAGAATCTTGTTATACCATAGTGTGTTAGTTACGTGATGAATTAGAAGTTCCCCGAAAGTACGTGTCGGTTGTCAGATTGTTATCCCTGAGAATCAGCACTGAGGCAAAAGTGCCCTACACCTATCCCTAATGAACTGCTCTAGTGACATTGCATGGCCACAGAGCGTGTTCTCCTAATGTACATTCTAGAAGCCTCAGAAAAGTGCCAGGTAGTTCTTTCCAAGTTTCCCACCTGTCTGGAGACATTCTGGGCACTATCTTCTTTCCTGAAGGGAGAAGCAATTTCAACGCATGGAAGAAGATACACAAATGAAGGCCTTTCTACTGTCCCAGCACACTGGGGAGAGAGTATCATGCAGTGAATGTGCTCTTTCAGGAAGAGGGCATTTTCCCAAAAAGAAAGAAATGTGAGGAAACTGCTAAGCATATAACCCACGTTGGGCGAATTTCAGCACCATGCTACTGTTAACCACCTGCTGATGCAAGATAATAGCCTCTACAATCTTGCACGTGTGTGATAGCGTTAGGGATTGCATAAAGCTTTATTCCGAGAATGAAGACGGTATCGGGCAGTATCCTGTTGCAGGAAAGTGGTAGTGTTAGACTACGTGCTGAAATACACAGTCTCTAAAACGCACATGTCGGGAGTGATAGCATGGACCCTGAGAATGCCGAGACGTTCTGGGCACTCTCTTCTTTCCTGAAGGGAGACGCCATTTCAACACATGGAAGAAGATACACAATTGAAAGCCTTTCTACAGTCCCAGCACACTGGGGAGAGACTATCGTGCAATGAAAGTGTGCTGTCTCTGGGATTTGGCCCTTTTGGCCAGGGAAAAGAAATGTGAGGATTTGCTAAGCACATAACGTGGGTCTGGAGAATCTCAGCACCATGCCAGTGTCAACCACTACACTGATGCAAGAAAACAGCCTTTTTGATTGCGGACGTGTGTGGTAGCATTAGGGATTGCCTAATGCTTTACTCTGAGAATGAAGACTCTATTGTCCAGGATCTTGTTGCACGAAACTGGATCTGTTACCTGCTGAATTACACTGTCTCCTGAAATTACATGTCAGGTGTGATATTGTAGACCCTGAGAAACAGCACTGAGGTCAAAGTGCCCCACACATATCCCTGGTGAACTGCTGTTGTGACGTTGCATGACCACAGAGCGTGTTCTCCCCATGTACGTTTTAGAAGCCTCAGAAAGTGCCATGTACTTCTTTCCCTGTTTCCCAGCTGTCCGGATACCGTCTGTGTACAATCTTCTTTCTGAAGGGAGAAGAAACTTCAAGGAATGGAACAAGATACACCAAAGAAGGCCTTTCCCCTGCCCCAGCACACTGGCAAGAGAGTAGCATGCAATGAACGTGGGCTCTCTCGGGGATAGGGCATTTTTTTGCCAAGTGAGGAACTTGTTAAGCACACCCCGCATCTGGCGAATCTCAGTACCATGTCAGTGTCAAGCACAATGCTGATGAGGGAAAACAGCCACTTCTATCTTGCACGTATGTGGTAGCGTTAGGGATTTCCTAAAGCTTTATCTGAGAATGAAGACTCTATAGGCCAGGATCTTGTTGCATGAAAGTGGAATTGTTAAGTTACGTGCTGATTTACACCTTCTCCTGATCTTACGTGTCGGGTGTGATAGCGCTGTCTGTGAGAAACAGCACTGAGGCCACTGCGGGCCACACATATCCCTTGTGAACTGCTCTAGTGACGTTGCATGGACACAGAGTGTGTTTTCCCAATGTACTTTATAGAAGCCTCAGAAAAGTGCCATGTACTTCCTTCCCAATTTCCCAACTGTCTGGAAACCTTCCGTGCACAATCTTCTTTCCTGAACGGAGAAGCGATTTCAACACATGGAAAAAGATACATAAATGATGGCTTCTACTGTTCCAGGACTCTGCGGAGAGAGTATCATGCAGTGAACGTGGGGGATAGGGTGTTTCTCACCAAGTGGAACAAATGTGAGGAACCTGCTGAGCGCATAACCCATGTTACTTTTTAGAAATTCAGAAAAGTGCCATGTACTTGCTTCCAGTTTCCCAACTGTCTGGAAACCTGTGCACTATCTTCTTTCCTGACGGGAGAAGGGGTTTCAACGAATGGAAAAGATACACAATTGAAGGACTTTCTACTGTTCCAGCACACTGGGGAAGGAGTATCATCCAGTGAATGTGTACCCTCTCAGGGATAGGGCATTTTTCGCCAAGTGAAAGAAATGTGAGGAACCGACTAAGCACATAACCAGGGTCGGGCGAATCTCAGCACCATGCCAGTGTCAACCACTATGCTGATGCAAGAAAACAGCCTAATCGATCACACACATGTGTGGTAGCATTAGGGATTGCCTAAAGCTTTACTCTGAGAATGAAGACGCTATCGGCCAGGATCTTGCTATATGAAAGTGGAAATGTTAAGTTACGTGCTGAATTACACTGTCTACTGAGCTTAAATGTCAGTTGTGATAGCGTAGACCCTGAGAAAGAGCACTGAGGCGAATGTGTCCCACCCAAAACCATAATCCTCACTCTCTCTGAGTAAGATGTTTTCTACTGTGATATATGGTATCCTTTACTCTGCAAAAGAACCCTAAACTTGAACCGTCTTTACGGAATGTTGGAAGAACCTCTGATACGTAGTTACCAACGCAGAAGAATGGGCAATAAGAAACATGGCAGAGTAGGGTGTGATACAACAATGAAACTCCTTTGCCAAGGGAACTGGGAAATCGTAAGGACAGTGCTGTGCTCTCCGAGAAACCTGTTGGTTCAGAATGTAACTAGCAACCAAGAGCAAAGAGCCTGGCGTCAGGGGCAATTTTTTCTTAAACACGTAGAAGACTTAAGGAAAGCCGCCCACACGTACGTCTGTGAAAGAGGAGAGTACACTTCATCTACTGACTGATGACTTGATGTAACAGCAGAGGCGTATATGAAAAGGCAGGTGAGGGAGCTTATCTTACCTCCCGTACATTGAGACATAACTCAGAGAGAACACGGCAGGGCCCTGCATTCCCCAATGTTTAGTTGGGGGGAAGACACAGGAATTTTCAACGTGTGTCCCCATGCCTGAGCAAGGAGCCATGCACTGATCTGGGAGAGAAAAATTGTGGGCCTCTAATGCCACCTTCAACAGATCATTGATGGTGATGGTGCAATGATTTCCTTCTCTTAACTCCAGGAAGAACACTGCTCCTGGGAAACCATCCAAGGAATGAAGCACTTTGGAACTTTTTACGGAAAGCCTAAATGTGGGCCCCGTCTCTTTAACTCTGAGACCCGAGTGTGCGAGACCACACCATTCAGTCACCATTTTGTTTCTTGAGAGTAGAAGCGTTTACAAGTTTGAATAGAGCTGTGGTCACAGGGCACCGTCCTCTGGCCATGCGTCCACGACTCTATGGCACCAAGGGGAAGCAAATGACTTTCAGCGACCTCCTCATCCTTGAAGCTGGAAGCGCTACGGAGGAGATTGTCATTTCTGCAGGAGTGATTCCTTTTGCTTGAACAAACAAGAGGGGCTTTGAATGCTACAATGAACAACACTTTGTGTTCTGAATGTTCTGCCTATAGGAAACGAAGTGTTATTGGAGCCTATAGGACACAAAGTGTTATTGGAATAGGTGATGTGCTTGTCCATAGGATAATGTGGTGTCATTGAGGTATGGTGGTGCATTTCTCTTTGGTATGGGTAGTGTGTGTTGGAGATATGTGTTCTGTGAGGAATAGGTGTAGTGGGTGTGGAGCATAAGGTGGTGTGTGTGGTGGTCTCAATGATGCGGTAGCTGTGTGTGTTCTATACGTTCTCTGACTCTTGTCACTATGGTTGTGATGTGCATGCGCACACTGGGTCAATGATGAGTGGTATGAATTGGTTGGGTGTGTTAACCAAGTGATTTCAGTTGGAGTATGTTTGTTTTCCTGGGCATACTTTGTACTGCATGCGGTCAGTGTTTGCGCTCTAGGGATGATGTGTGCTGGAAGTAACATGTACCTGTGAGGGAGGTGTTGCCTTTTTCTGCTCTCGTTCTGGTGTGTGGGTGTGTGTGCTCTGAGTGCTGTGTGTAGTGTTCATGGATTTTCCGGTTCCATGTGTGAGTGTGCGCTATGGTTGTTACCTGTCTCTGGGTGACTTACCCCTGTTGGTGTGGTAGGTGTGGTGTGACTCTTCTTGATTTTGTGTGTTCCGTTTCTGGTATTTCTTGGTAGTATGCACGTTTGGACTCCTTGGGATTTTCGGTGCCTTTGTTTGTCCTGCCTGTGTAGTGGTGTGGTGCATGGGTGATGTATGCCTGTGTGCATGTGGCTTCTTTATTGTTTGTGGTGTGCATGCCTGTAGACTTTGTGTGGGTGTTTGGGAATGTGTTCATGTGACATGGGTGTTGTGTGCGTGAGGGGTGCATGTGATATATTTGTGAGGTCCAGGCGAGGGGAGTGTGTCATCCATGAGATAGATGTGTGGTATCTGTCATGTGTGTGAGTTTTGGTAGGCTATGGGCTGTGTGTGTGAGTTCTATGTGTTTGAGTGCAATAACGATGATCTGTGCAGGTGATGTATACGTTGAGATTTTATGGGGAGTTTTGGTTAGACAGTGTTATATAGGATATCAATGAAATGTAGATGTATGGTGTATGTCTGCAGTGCAAGGAATTGGACGGCTCTGTGGTGTGCATTGTGTGTTGCATGCCTTGCGTGTGTGTGTGTGTGCGTGTGTGTGTGTGTGTGTATGTGGTGAACTTGGGTTGTGTTTTCTATATTTCCCTGAGAGGTGTGTGTTCCGTGTGTCCTGCAAAAGGCTTGGGTATGTCCCATGGGTGGTGCATGATGCGTCTGGGCACTGTGTGTGGTGACGGGCTGGTCATAGGCTTCCATATGTGTTTGTGGTGCAGGTTTCCTGTGTGTGGTGTGTGTGTGTGTGTGTGTGTGTGTGTGTGTGTGTGTACTGTGTGTTTTCTAGGCAAGGAGTAGGGACAGTGTATATGTGTGTGTTCTATGTGGGAAGGGAGGGTGTATGGTGGATGCCTAGTATGGGTGTTATCTCTGTAGCATATGGGTTTAATTTGTAGGTGTGCTGTGTGTGATCTATTGATCCGGTGTCTGCAGGCGATGCATTGTGAATGGTGTGCATATGTATTTGGCACTGTGGCATGGGATGGAATGCATCAGTGTCCTTGGGCATCATGGAGTCCTTGAGGTCGGCCTTGGTATGTGTTATCTGCAGTGCAATCAGTGAGAGATGGAATGTATTAGTGACTGTAGAGCTAAACTTCGGTGCACTAACTACAGGACCTTATGCAGCACCTGCCAGGCCTTTAAGAACAATAGTTTTAGGTGGGATTTCAGTCACCATTCATGCTGGGGAACACAGAAAAAAAAGTGAGAATTCGTCGAAAACTGGGACGATTCTGTGTGAGTGAGAGCTTCATGACCCCTGAATGTGAGTGAAGACAGTTCAAAATAGGGAAGGTTATAGGAGTACCCATTGATGGGATCGACACAGGAAGGGCAACAAAGAGAAAACTCAAGTGGGGAAGGTGAGAACTAAGTTTGTTTGCCCTTGCCCAGGTGTGAGGCAAACTCCCATGAAAACTGCTCCTTTGGCCTACACACAAAGGCTTCCTGCCGAGCCTCTTCAGATACTTGAAGTTTTCGGATGTCCCCGGTGTTCCAGAACCCAATGTGGAGGGGCCCTAGAGGTGCTAGAACATAACCACAGTCCTGAGAAGTCTTTGGCAGTCTCCTCCTTCAAGCGAGCATATCATTCTTTGACACAGACACAGAATGATCCATAAGGTTCCACTAGTTAGAGAAAAGGAGAAAAGGATCTCGGCACCTGGTGGGATCTGTGGGTGAAGTATGTGACTCTTGGACGCAGCTGAGGTTATGATCTCATGGGCTGTGAGATGGAGTGTCCTGGTCCTGGTGCCTACTCAGCACGGAGTCTACACGAAGATTCTGTCACTCTGTTTCTCCACCCAGTCATGCGCATTGCGCTTCCCTCTCTCTCAAACAAATCAGCGATGTTCCGAATTGCACCGCTATGCCAGTCTTCCAACGTGTTGGCTTTCTCAGGACGAAGACACAAGTCTGGGCTTGGGCAAAGGGAAATCTCCACTGGTGACACCAGGTGTTGGCCCACAGGAGGATTCCATTCTCTTTTAGAAATAAAGAGGGACGGGGTCTGGCTTTAGATATTCCTCTTTCCCTTCAAGCCCGTGACTAGAGAGAGCCGTCCATCAGGGGAAGCAGGGGATTCCTCTCTGTGGAAGCTCTTTTTTTTTTGCAACCCGGCCTTCGGTCAATATTCACTGAATATGCTCTGAAAGAGCACTCACCAAAACCTGCAGATAACTGTCCAACCTCGGCATCTGGTCTTTAAAGCGGAGGCATCAGAGCGAGTCAAAGAATAGAGCCGGTTGACCAGCCATTCCAGTCCTTACACCATCCAGTGAAACAGCATGGAGTCACAAAGGAGCACCAGATTCCTTGGCCATATCTGACCCAGAGTGCTCTCACCGAGCACAGGACCACAACGGAGACTTGCCACGGGCAAATGACTGCTGCCTGTGTGCGTGTCAGCTTTGTAACCCATGAATGTGAACCAAGGGAACGTTAACACTCAGCAAGCATGTGAGAAGGGCTACAGGAGGGCCAATGTTGCCCATTCCCATAGGAATGACATCACTCTGACACTGGGTTCAAACTTAGTTTCTCTGTGGTACAGACATGGGACCAGGTTTCTCTGAAAACCTCCAGCGCAGCCTCTGCTGCCCTATTACAATCCCTTATCCCTCCAGTATCCACGTATTTCTGAGACCAAACTGCAGCAGATCCTATGGCCCAACATTATGCATGGGCCCATGGTGCTTGGCTAGACTCCCAGGATAACTGACACACAGGATTTGAATGGCCTCAAGACTGAAGCTAATATGGAAAGAGAAGCAGTGGAAGGAAGTGGATACCGAGGGCCAGGTTTCTTCCGTAGAGATGAGCATACAATGATGTCAAAAGGAACGGACTTGCAAGGACACTTTGCTAGCGAGATCAAGATATCAGGAATAAGAATCAGCTGTGGGTTTGGGCAAGGGGAACCTCCAGTGGCTACACCTGGGAGCCCTGTAATCAAGCGGCCTGGATCCCTCCTGCCCAAAGAGAATGGGAGTCTGGTCCTGGCTCCTTTTCCTGCCCTTCCCATACTGACTACAGGGAGGAGTGGCTCAAAGCAGGGGTGCTTTGGGGGGAACTCTCAAGTGTTTTGAACTGGGACTCAGTGCACTCCACCAGGCATGGCCTCT
>RCUC01150138.1:0-99535 GCA_003697995.1 Taxidea taxus jeffersonii | reverse complement strand
CAAAACCACAATGAGATACCACCTCACACCAGTCAGAATGGCTAAAATGAACAAGTCAGGAAATGACAGATGCTGGCGAGGATGTGGAGAAAGGGGAACCCTCCTACACTGTTGGTGGGAATGCAAGCTGGTGCAACCACTCTGGAAAACAGCATGGAGGTTCCTCAAAAAATTGAAAATAGAGCTACCTTATGACCCAGCAATTGCACTACTGGGTATTTATCCTAAAGATACAAACGTAGTGATCCAAAGGGGCACGTGTACCCGAATGTTTATAGCAGCAATGTCCACAATAGCCAAGTTATGGAAAGAACCTAGATGTCCATCAACAGATGAATGGATAAAGAAGAGGTGGTATATATATGCGATGGAATACTATGCACCCATCAAAAGAAATGAAATCTTACCATTTGCGACGACATGGATGGAACTAGAGCGTATTATGCTTAGCGAAATAAGTCAACTGGAGAAAGACAACTACCACATGATCTCCCTGATAAGAGGAAGTGGAGATGCAATGGGGGTGGGAGTTAAGGTGGTAGGAAAAGTAAAAATGAAAGAAGATGGGATCGGGAGGGAGACAAACCAAAAGAGACTCTTAATGGTATAAAACAAACTGAGGGGGGTGGGGGGAAGAGGGGTTGGGAGAGGGTGGTGGGGTTACATTATATATTTAAATAAAGCTTAAAGTTAAAAAAACAAACAAACAAACAAACAAAAACAGTATTCCAGGGAGGAAGAAACATCCCAGAGAGAGAGAAGTCCTTTGTACATTTCTTCTCTTGTGGTTCCATGAGCTCATGTCTCATTTTGATTGACCTCAGAGAAAAGTGCTGTAGGTGGTTTTGAGGGTGGGGTCCAATCACTGGATGGCAACTCTGTCCCTTGTCTTTGGTACAGCCACTGCTTCTGTCAAAGAACAACCTCTCAGCTTGGGAGGCGAAGACTATAAAGCAAAGCACAGACCACCCCAAGCCCATGTAATGTTCAGAGAACAAGCCCAGTTAAACCACCAGCGCCTCCACCACAAAGGACAGGCCTATCGTTCTCGCCAGCTGGTAGACGCTACTCCAAGGGCTTCCCATGCCTTAATTCATACACTGGCATGGGAAACATCTCTCAGCGGATGTCCTGCTAAACGATACCGCTCCGAGCAGAACAATCACTGCACCCACCGTGGATTTGGTATTTCCTACGTGCCAGGCACTGGGCTGGGTACCTCATGGGCCCAGCACGCTTCCGCTGTACAACTCTGCTTGGGCTGGGTACCTCATGTATATTAATTATTCCATCTTCATGATGACCTTGTGAATTGTCAAAAAAAATTAAAAATTTTAAATTAAAATTTTTTGACAAATTTTAAAATTTTAAATAAAAAAAAAAATGGTCTGCGGTCACCTCAGACAAGTAGAGCTAGGACTCCGGTTGAGGTATGATGAGGCCAAAGTGTGACCGCCATATTGCCTCTGCCATTTAGGATTATGGTGGGTATGGGGCAGGCAAGACATCAGGGCGGCACACAGGCTTCTCTGTCTCAGCGGGTCTGGCATGAGGTCATGTCAGGAAACTATTATCCACATAGGTGATGGGGGTTCTTCCTCCTTACACCCCATCCTCAGTCCCTACCCACATCAAAGTAGGAAGACATAAAGGGTCCTTGGTAAACTGGTGTGGGGGCAGGAGAAGGAGAAGGAAAAGAAAATACTTCTATCATTTTGTTAGAAGAGGTGTTCTATTTTAGTAAAGGAAAGTTTATTTATCTTTTGGGGGTTTCCCCTGTCAGATGGCATGAGGGGGCCATAGGTCTTCATTTCCTCCTGAGTCATTTAGGACCTAAAGTACTTCATGGGGACAACCGACTGACTGAGGACCTGAATTCACGGCTGAGACAAGGAAGTGGAACCATCCAGGGAAGGTATGGACCAAGGAGACTTGGGAAAACCATGCAGGGAGGAAGGGTGGGAAGATAAAGGGAGACTGAGAAAATGGGCTCTCTGAAGCCTGTGACATGGGGCTCATCCACACAGATGGTGACAGAAAAGAAGCAACATAAGGAGAGAAAGAGCTGCTTGGTCAGAAAGGTGTGAGGTTTTCCTCTCTGGAAATGACCATCCTGTTTGAGCTTTTCTGGTATTAGGGTCCTGGCTATGTGTCTTTCCTATTATTCTACCACATGCATACCATGTGAAAGAAGAGAAAGAAGTCTTCCATATTGCTACTCAACAGTGATTAAAAATAATTGTGGAGTATATGCTGAGAAGAGAAGCTTTTCAGACATTTTTTTTTCCCCTGGGAAAATTCTTAAATCATAGATTTTTGTTTCTTTTTGTTTTTAGGTACTCTCCATGCCCAGGGTTGAGCCCAACCTTGGGGCTTGAACTCATGACCCTGAGATGAAGACCTGAACTGAGATCAGGAGTCGGACATTTAACCATCTGAGCCACTCAGGCCCCCTCCAGGGAAAATCCTTCGAAAGGAGATGGAAAATTCTGAGCTCATGGTCCAGAATCACAAATCTGCGTGCTTCGGGTGGGGAAGGACGGAAGAGACCGCGTGGTGGGAACACTGGAGCCTGAATGTTTTGTTTGCTTTTCATATCCATGATCAGAAAATAGCAGTTGTTGAACAAGGACTGAAGCTTATATAATAGTCATACCACATGCGCCCCAAATATATTCATCTATATTTAAAAAATGGAATTTTCTCTACCTTTGATTCAATGAGCCTGGAATAGAATCTGTTTCTTCCTTGTAAGTTGCTTGAATTAATGAAGTATATTTTCCATGCAGAGGAAATGCTGTGCACTAGGTAACAAACTAGCAAAACTGCTTTACTATGGCATGTTTTGATGGAGAAGAATTTGGGGAAAAAAAAAAAAGGCTAAATATAGCAGATGTACACAACTTGAAACTTGGGCACCATTTTAAGCCCTCCTCTGCAGTTAACTAAAATTGATCTCCCTAACAAGAGCTAAAAATAGCGGGAGGAAAAAAAAGGAATAGACGGTGACTCTTCATATCATTCCCTGCAGGCATTTTCAGTGACAATGAACATGACCTTCCAGAGCCAGCCTAGAGAGCCTAGAGAATAAAGGCTGGCATTTCACATCCCACCTCTGATTTACCACACATTTAGTATATTGTAACATCTTTGTGTTTCCATTTTGGCTGATTTGGTAGAGATAAGCTGTCTTGCTGGGCTGGGTTTTTGTTTTTCCTGTTTTGCTTTATATCTGAAAAGACGATAGCACTGTAATTTTTCTGGATTCAGGAACAACAGCTGTAGAATAAACCAAAATAAATATTCGATTCGTCCTCCACTTGGTCAAAGCCCATCTTCTTTTGTTTTGATGATTGTTAGATGATGGGCTTCTCTAAATTTACCAGGAGGACTAGTGGCAATGTAGGAAGCCTTTGTTTTACAGAGCTGGTATCTGTCCTTTAAGCAGAGCAGAAGGCAAATTCTAATCCCTGTGTCCCACAGGACAGCAGAGAAAAGCTCTGAACGAGCCTTAAAGCCTGACCCTGTGGCTGTTTTTTGCGGGGTGGGGTGGGGTGGTGATGAGCACAGAAATGAAAGGTGGAGGAACGCATTGTGTAATTTGTTTTGCGTTTTAAAAATTTCCTTTTGCAGCAGTCTTTAATTTCTTCTAGACAAATTAATTTTATGATTCAAGAGACCTCTCTGGTTTCTCAAACTTTTCACTCCCCAGGGAGAAGATGCTAGTTCAGTCAATTCTTTCTGCTTCTTGCCAGAGGCAGAGGAACCTATTTTAACTTATCAGCTGTGCAGCCTCGGGCAAGTTTACTTAACCACTCTGTGCTTCACGCGCCCCATCTGAATCTATGAGGAGAATAGCAATTCCTGTCTCATAGAGTTGCTCCAAATATAAATGGAGATAATATAGTAAGGTGTCCAAACTGTTGGATACTGCCTAGAGCACAACAAGCCCTATATATGTTTTAACTGCTGTCTCTATTTAAAATTGTTCCCCTAATTTGTCTATTTTACTTACTTTGGATCAAAAACAGAACATACAGTCATGGGGACACAGTGAAGAATGAGTGAAAGGGTGCCTCTCACATTTTCCTGAATATAAACTTGTTCTCACTGCAATAAACAGAAACAGACTCACTTCTCCAGGGTTATGGGGCTCTTGTGTCATAAGAGGTGTTATAACAGCCTATGAAGGACTTCATAGGAATCCCACAGGCTTGGGTTTGATCATGGTTCCACTGTAATTGCACTCTACATGCTTATTTCAAAAGCTTCTGCACACGTTCCATGAGCATGAGCTGTTCCTGTCTGGAAGAGAGTCACCACCGTTCCTCTCCCAAAGAAGGGGAATCCTGTTTTGCTTTTGCTCATCGGAGCCTCCATGAAAATGTCCTCCATGAAAGGGTCTTAGTAATGCACGTCCACGTCCTTGCCTTTCAGGGCCTCTAGGCACATTCACGATCCCGTGAGCCTGCTGGTTGGCTGAGGTGATCCTCACTCAGCCCGAGCGCCATCTTGCCCTGGATCCCTGCTCTATGATGCTCTTTCTTCAGGCCTACTTTAGCTCAGCATCTTTTGATTCCAACATCTCTTCTCAGTCACTCAGCTCTCCCAATTTAGCGGTGTTAGTCATTCCTCAGAAGCAAACCCCATTCCTTTGAGTTGCTTTCTCTGCTCTGATGTTACTGTGTTTCTACATTTCCGGAACTGAGGCAGCCATCCCTTAACATGGAATGAGTTATAATTTCTTACCGAAATGCTTCTGCCAAAGGATTAAAAATCAATCTCACAAAACCTTTTTCTATTTTTTTTTCCCAAATGGAAATGCTCAAAGACCTCTCCTTGAAGAAAACATTAATTTAGTGTTGCCTGACTCAGTCTGGACAAAGCCATAAGAAAGCAACCATTTGCTGGTGAAGAAATTATCGCTGGGCAGGCCGAGGGCTCTGATCTAGTCACTCATTCATTCATTCAATATTTGCTGAGCACCTACTGTGCCAGGTGCTCCCAGGTGCCGGGGGCAGCAGAAGTGGAAAAGACAGTGAGTTGAACGATAGAGAATTATCATAGGAGGAATGCGGGAGAATCTGTGCAAAGTGGCACGAGGAGGTTGAAGAAGCAAGTGCCTGCCTTGGTACGACGTGGGCAGGGGGGCCCAGATGCGGTGGGAAGGACACGGGGCGTGGTTGTGCTCCCTCACGGTTGCGGCTGGAACAGCCACAGACACCCAGGCTTCTAATATAGCCTCTGTGATATTTTCAACTCAAGTGTTGGCTGCAAATCGTCCATCTGTGTGGGGTAAAGAAACTTCAAGGACACAGGAAGAGGACAAATGGAGAACTAAATAAAGAGGAGCAGCCTCGATTTGCTGGCAAAGAATGGAGGGAACGCTATCTCAGAAAACACACCCGGGACACAGCATCAGTCATCCTTCAAAAGCAGAAGACCCCCGGTGTTTGCCCTCACACACACAGGCCTCCATTTGCACACCTGCCACCCCTGGGTTTGGCTTTCTGAGAGTCACAGTGGCGTTAGGGATAGCTGTCGACTCAGGGTTAGGATCAATGTTTTGCCAGCGTCACAACAGCAGGGGTCTCACATCCACCGAGGCCACCAGTGTCCTCAGTCAAAGGCCAGGGCACCGGGCCATGTGGGGGAGTCAGCAGGGCCAGGTTTGATACTTGTCTCAGCCCCCAACCAGCTGTTTCCCTTTGGGCAAACTGGCTCACGTCTCTACGGCTTAGCGTTCTGATCTGTAAAATGGGAATATTAATAATTGCTCTCCTGGTGCTCACTGCATGGGGGAAGGGAAAGCCAGACTCAAAGGTTAGCAGCACTGCTAAGGAAAAAGGCATGTATTTTTTACCCTGGCAATGTTATTCACAGCTCTCAAAAGAACCCCCTGGCCTTCTCGGCCTCTTGAAGACCATTCCGTTCCTCCTTCCTCCCTCCCCTGTGCCAGGCTCTGGAAGCCTCCCTTCTAGGCCTGACTCTTACTTGCTGTGCTCCTCCTGCCCCCATCAGCAGCAGGTCACACCCATCCCTGGCTGTGTCTTCCAGACCCGGACTCCGCTCCCTCAGCCAGTGAGGGTATCCGAGACTCACCCTCACTTTGTCTTTGCACCAAGCTCTGCGAGCATTAACTACCCATGAATTTTCTTTCCCATTTTGGAGCAAATGATTTACGTTTACTGGATTCCTGGCTCCAAGTGAGTGCACCAGAGGCCAGCTGGGATCTGACGGTCAGGAAGTCTGACTTGGTCTGGGCCTCCCTATACACAGTGCTGGAGGAAGAACACGGCCTTGGACACCCAGGCTCTGTTACTGGCGAGTGACTCCTCCCCTGTCTGGGCCTCTCGGGTCCTCCTCCTGTCAAATGCAGGCTGGCCAGTGACTCCTGCGTCCTCCAGCCAAGACCTCGGTGAGACTCTGAAGCTCCCCTTCCGGACATTCACACAACTGTACGAGGCGTTCAAATGTGTTCTCAGCATCTGTGCAT
The DNA here is from genome assembly GCA_003697995.1 of Taxidea taxus jeffersonii. NCBI lineage: Eukaryota > Metazoa > Chordata > Mammalia > Carnivora > Mustelidae > Taxidea > Taxidea taxus. Next base: position 93,039 of record RCUC01150138.1, on the reverse strand, counting down.
GAGGGGCAAGCTGGCAGCTCCGAGTCCCTCAGCTCTAGCCGGTCCATCTAGGGCTGTGCGTTCCTAGCTCTGGGAGTGTCCGGAGTTATTGTGGGAAATGTTTTCACAAGGCTTGACTTGGGCAGCCCTGACTGATTTTATATAGTTCACATTTACTCCTATCACCGACACGGCTCTTTGTACGGGGAGTACATTGGCTCTGGGTTCCTGTACATGGACAAGGCTCTCAGAGAAATCATGTGTCATGAATACCTCTCTTCTTATTACATTGCTCTTCCCTCAGCTCTTTTTAGTCAGGGACCTACTGCTTCTCACAAGAGCTCTCTGAGGGGGAACCCATGGCCAGTGTAAAGGCCCCCGAGACGCTGAGTGCCTTGATGCCAGTTAGGAAGAAGCCCCAGGTTGCTTGCTCTCAGGGGTACTAGAATTTAAGTTTCGGGCCACATGGGACAGCCAGTTAGTCTCTGCAGGGAGAGCTTATTACTGAGACCAGCCACATCCTAATCTGAGGACCCACTAGGGTGCCTTCCTTTCCTGCTCTACCTGGGAATTTCCTGTGCTTGGCACTGAATGTTCCCAGGAAGCCTTCAGTCCTGGGTGAACCAGAACAGTGGTTCGCCCAGGTCATCCTACGAGTGGTCGCCCCAGGCGTGATCTCTCTAGTCACCAGGGTCCTCAAATTTCTGTGGGTGCAAGAATCATTATGTGTGGGGCACCTAGGTGGCTCAGTGGATTAAAAGCTTCTGCCTTCAGCTGAGGTCATGATCCCAGGGTCCTGGGATCGAGCCCCGCATTGGGCTCTTTGATTTGCATGGGGCCTGCTTCCTCCTCTCTCTCTGCTTGCCTCTCTGCCTACTTGTGATCTCTGTCTGTCAAATAAATAAATAGAATCTTAAAAAAAAAAAAAGAATCATTATGTGTGATGATTAAAACTGCAGACTTCCGGCGGGGAGGGGGCGGCGGGGGGCGTGATTCTGGTCCATGTATCTTCCTGAGCACATTAACAAATACCGGTAACAAATCACTCTAAGTCTATCTGCTCTTTGTCCCTTGGCTATCAGTGGCTCTCGAGAGTTTTAGGGGAACTTTAAAAAAAAAATAATGCCTGAACTTGACCCAAATCAATTAAATCAGAATCTCTTAGGGCGCGGTCAGGATATTGGGATTGTATTTTTAAAGCCCTCTCTCCCACCAGGAGAACAGCTAGTAGCAGACACGGTGGGCATTATTTACCCTCGGACCCACAGTGCATAACCCCTCAGCTGCACCTCCCACCATGTCCCCTCCTGCTGTAACACAGGAAAAATGCCGTCAACCGAAAAAAAGAGGCCGAGCCAATAAAAACCAAGAGCATTTCTTTAGGGTCTCAGAATTACAGTTTGGAACACAGATGGGGGCAGCCAACCAAAGCGTGCCCTCACCCCAGGGAACAAAAATCGAGCATTTTTAAAGACAAAAGGCAATGCTTGTATGTGTTGTTTACGAAGAATTCTGATGGGCATTGGGGGCAGGCTATCTTTGGCTGAACGTGATTGGTTGCTAAGGCTGTCACTAAGCAAAATCTCTTAGTATTAAAAAGTTGCACATTGAGTTCTTGGAATATCATATGTGGTTGGGCCCAGTTCAAAAGTTCATAGTCCTATGGGGTAAGGATGTACCTAAGTCCCATCTCTTTAGTGGGTCTTCCAGCTCCATTTAAAAACCCCTTGGGGGCGCCTGGGTGGCTCAGTGGGTTAAGCCTCTGCTTTCGGCTCAGGTCATGATCCCAGGGTCCTGGGATCGAGCCCCGCATTGGGCTCTCTGCTCGGCGGGGAGCCTGCTTCCCCCTCTTTCTCTGCCTACTTGTAATCTCTCTCTCTCTGTCAAATAAATAAATAAAATCTTAAAAAAAAACCAACCCTTGACCTAAGCGACCCCATTTCATTTCACCTGTCATAATCCTTGGGAGTATTTTTCAAGTGAGGTGTTCGCGTCTGTCTGCTGAAAGTGAGGACGGTATCACTTCTAGGAAGACCGTGTAAAGAAATTTTGGATCGGTGTATAGGAGATATGTACAAGGACGTTAACTGTACCTCTGACTGGAATGGTGAGAAACTGGAAACAATCTAAATGTCCGACTCAGGAAACTGGACGAATCAAGTGTGATGGTATATTTGCCCAGTGGAACACTATTCAACCTTGAACACGAGAGAACCTGAGCCACGTATACCAACATTGGAAGAAAGTGATCACAAGTTGTTTTTTGTTTTTTTTTAAGGTAAAGACTACTGTGACCAACTTCTTGGAGACCAAGAGCCTTCACCTTGTCAGGAAGACTGTCTTGTTTCAGAGGGTTCCTGGGCTTTCCTATGGCAGCAATAAAAGAAGGTTGCACAGCACAGAAGCCTAGTGCCAGCTGGTAGAGCGTATTTTGCCTATTCTGAGAAAACCAGAACATACCGGAATATACCAAATATTCCAAAATTCCTTATGGTATAGAGAGGAATCCCATAAGAATTAGGTAGCTCTTTCCAACCTTAAAGTATCTGCATGGCAGTACGGAACCATCACAGATAGACCTTGCAGTCCAGGTTCCCAAATTGCTGTTAAATGGGGACAAAGTCCAACGCTGGTTCTTCCTCTCAGATCCGTCAGCCCTTTCACCATCCACACATGGCCATAAACCCATTAGAAATGCACATGTTCCCATGAGCCCCGGATCTCACGGTCATTAATCCCATCTGGCTTTTCTAGGTTGCTGACCCTGTCTATTTTCCAAAGGGGCCCCAGAGCATACCTGGTCCTAGTTTGGCCACGGCATAGAGGAGGTCGTAGTTGAGCACTGGCGTGGCATCGCTGATGGGCTGCCAGCCCACGGGAGGAGACGCCGGGGGTGAGATGAGGAATTGCTTGGCGGGCTGCGGCGGTGCCAAATGCAGCTTGTCACCATCTGTCTCTGGAGTCTGAACCTTTCAAACAGAGGAGAGACGAAGACACAGTATTCATCAGGGCCTCAGGCCGTGTGGGGACCCGAAGCTGCAGAGTCTCATTTTCAGCCCGTGACAAACGAACCAGTGAACCAGGCTACCCTAATAATCCCTGCTTACCATCCACCATTTGCTCAGTCATCTTATCCTTAGAACAGCAGAGCTTGACCCCTAGCGGACATCGCGATTACCTGGACAACTTCTGACAGGCTGGAGTGCCTGATGTGGCTGAGCTGGGGCGGGGCCCGGGAATCTGCATTCTGCACAAGTTCCCACCTGAGGCTGAGGTCGCTGGTCCCCAGACTCCCTGCTCCCTTTCTTTCCCCTCTCTCTCTCTCTCTTTCTTATTCTTTTGAGGCAATCTTCCCATCATGTGACATGAAGCACTCTAAAGTGAACAATCAGTGGCACGTGGCGCCATCCCCACTTTGGCCTAGAGGCCAAGCTTATGTATTGCCCCAAAGCAGACCTTGTGCCCATGAAACAGCTCCTACCATTCTGGCCTCTTGTCAGACCCTCGAAACCACCAGTCTGCTTCCCGTCTCTATGGATTTGCCTGTCCTGCACATTTCCCAGAAACAGAATGAGACGATGTGACCTTTTTGTGTTTAGCTTGTTTCCCTTCGCATATTTACAGGTTCGTCCGCGTCCTGGCACACACCGGTACTGCATCCCTTCTGATGGTTTCATAACATCCCAGTGAGTGACGGACCACCATCTGTTTATCTCTCCACCCACTGACGCACATTCCAATTGTTTCCAACCTTCGGCTAGTGTGCATTGTACCACCATGAACATATGAGTACGGGTATTTATTTGAGATCTGTTTTCAAATCTTTTAGATATATACCTAGGAGGGGGTATTTTCTGGGTCAGATGATAACTCTCTGTTTAACTTTTTAAGGAAACAAGTGGGGATTCAGTAGATAAAACTGAGGTTTCTACACGTAACAGTTTCTGGCAGTATGGGATTCAAATATGGGTCTGAGGCCAAAGTTTATGTTCTTTTTTACACTTTATTTTACTTTATTGCGGCAAAAACATTTAACAGGAAATCCACCCTCTTCTTTTAAAAGAAGACTTTATTTGTTTATTTGAGAAAGAGAGAGCACAAGCAGGGGGAGGGGCAGAGAGAAGCAGGTTCCACCCTGAGCCGGGGGCTCAATCCCAGGACCCCAGGATCGGACTGAGCCGAAGGCAGATGCTTAACTGAGTGAGCCACCCAGGAACCCCAAGAGATCTACTCTGTTAACAAATTAAGTCTACAGTATATTATTGTTGACTATAGGTACAGATTTGTACAGAAAATCTCTAAAGTATATTCATCTTTACCTGAAATATTTTATCTGTTAATTAGTAACTCATCCTTTTCCCCCTCTTCCTAGTCCCTGGCAACTACCATTCTACTCATCGGTTCTAATGAATGGTATGATTTTAGATCCCTCATAGAAGTGGAATCATGCAATATTCGTCTTTGTGTGACTGGCTTATTTCACTTAACATCATATCCTCAAGGTTCACCCATGTTGCAGAATGTCCATACTGTCCAAAGCAATCTACAGATTTAAAGCAACCCTTACCAAAATCCCAATGGCTTTTTTTTTTTTTACAGAAATAGTAAAAAAAAAATTCTAAAATTCATATAGAACCACAAAAGACCACAAAAAGCCAAATCAATCTTGAGAAAGAGCAAGATCACATCTCCTGATTTTAAACGATATTATAAAGCTACAGTAAGCAAAGCAGTATGGTATTAGCATTGAGACAGACATACAGACCAATGGACATATAGAACAGAGAGTTCAGAAATGAATCCACAATATAGGGTTAACTGACCTTCAACAAGGGTGCTAATAGTACACAATGAGGAAAGGACAGTGTCTTCAACAAATGGTATTGGGAAAATATGCACATACAAAAGAATGAAATGGAAACCTTATCTTATCCCATATACAAAAATTAACTCAAAATGGACTAAAGACTCAAAACATCAGACCCAAAACTGCAAAAATCCTAGAAGAAAATAGAATGGAGAGCTTCAAGACATTGGCCTGGACAATGTTCTCATAGATATGACACCAAAAGCACTAGGCAACACAAAGAAAAATAACTAAGCAGGACTACGTCAAACTAAATCTTCTGTGCAGCCAAAGGAATATCAACAAAGTGAAAAGACAATCCACAAATGGGAGAAAATATTTACAAACCATATGGAGGAGAGGTTAATCTCCTTATCCATATACAGGATAAAGAGTTAAGGAACTTCTATGATTCAAAAGCAAGAAGAAAAAGAAATCCCCCCAAACAACAACAAAAAAAAAACCAAAATTAAACCTAACAACTCAGTTAAAAAATGATCTAAGGTCTCAAATAAACGTTTCTTCAAAGAAGATACATAAAGGGCCAACAGGCATTTAGAAAATATTTAGGTCACTAAGCAACAGGGAAGTGCAAATCAAAACCACAGTGATAGATAACCTCACACATGTCAGGATGGGTATTATCAAAATCCAATAAATAAATAAAAGACAACAAGTGTTGGCAAGGATGTGGAAAAACTGGGACCCTTGCATACTGTTGGAGGGAATGCATATGATACAGCCACTATAGAAAACAATATGGAGGTTCCTCCGAAAAATAAAAGATAGAACCACCATCTGAGCAATTCCACTTCTGGATATTTATCGAAAAGAATTGAAATCAGGCTCCTGGAGAAATATTAACTGTCCTGGTCATTACAGCACTATTCATAATAACCAAAATGTGGCAATGACATAAATGTCCATTGACAGATGAATGGGGGAAGAAAACGTTGCATCTACATACAATGGAATACTATTCGGCCTTAAAAAGAAGCAAAGTCAATGTTTTTTCATTGTGCCTTCTTTGTAGAGTTCGAAGATGGGAACAATGCTTACTGACCAATAAAGGATGGAACAAGATATCTGACGATGAAGGGAAGACACTGATGGAATTTTTTTCTTTTCTTTTCTTTTTTTTTTTTAAAGGGAGCTTACATTCTATTTTTTTTTTTTTTAATTTATTTATCTGTCAGATAGAGAGAGAGAGCAGGAGCGAGTACAGGCAGAGGCAGAGGGAGAAGCAGGCTCACCACCGAGCAAGGAGCCCGATGTGGGACTCGATCCCAGGACGCTGGGATCATGACCTGAGCCGAAGGCAGCCGCTTAACCAACTGAGCCACCCAGGCGTCCCTCTTTTCTTTTTTAAAAGATTTTATTTATTTGTCAGAGAGAGAGAGAGAGAGAGAGAGAGAGCAAAAACAAGCAGGGAGCCTGATGTGGGACTCGATCCCAGGACCCTGGATCATGACCTGAGCCGAAGGCAGATGCTTAAGCAATTGAGCCCTCCAGGTGCCCCAGAACATTGATTTTCTATTGCTGCGGACTTTGTGAGCATTGCCAAGAATTGCCCATGCCCTTTGAGAATAGCCAATATTTATTTCTGGGTGAAATAAACACAAAATTGATTTCCATATGTTTGTCATGTTTTCTCACCAATAGAAGTCACTAAAACTAGGATATAACTGAAATTTTAACTACAACTCTGCTAGGAAGTTTCGGAGTAGGTGTGAATAGACTGTTCTTACTACAACCACCAGCTGGTGTTTATTGTGCATTTACCATTTAATCCTCCCAGCAACAGGCGGAGGTATGTATCACCCTCCTCCTTTCCCAGGTGAGGAAACTGAGGCCCACTGAGAATATGTGTCTTGCCCAGTGAGAGCCCAGGTTGTCAGCCCTTACAGCCTATTTTCTAAACCTCTGTGACGTACCCTCCAGGGGATGCACGGTGCAGGTTTATTTCTCCATGAACTAATTATAGACTACAAATCAGCCTGAAAGTAGAAAGGGATCCCTTTACATTTTTAAAAAGCAGAAGATAATGTAGAACAAGAATGACCTTACCTGTGCAAAGTAGAGTTTTAATTTTTTCCCTCTGAACTGGGTTTCATGAAGCTCTATCCTGGCTCGGGCTGCAGATTTGGGATTGCTAAAGTTTATTCGGACACGTCTGAAACTTTTGAACAGCTGGAACGTCACACAATCATCGTAAGTCCGAAACAGGCCCTCAAATTTTTCCTGATAAAAAACAAACAGAGGAAAATCCATCAGCCATGTATCTTGCATGATGCCTGATCCGACACAAATAATTAAGTAAATAAATAGGCTGTTCTCAAATAAAACAGAACACTATTAGTGTATTTTTAATTAGTGTATTATTAGTTTCAGATGTAGAGGTCAGTGATTCATCAGTTGCATGGAACACCCAGGGCTCATTACATCACATGCCCTCCCTAACGCCCCTCACCTGATTACTCCACCCTCCCACCCCCCCCTCCCCTCCAGCTGCCCTCAGTTTGTTTCCCAGAGTTAAGAGTCTCTTTTTGTTTTTTCCCCCTCTTGGTTTTAATTTTATTAGTGTTTTTTTTTTTTTTCTTTCATCTGTTGGTCTGTTACCAGGTGTTAACACGCTTGTGGATTCAGTGGAAGGATTTATAACCTGGGTCCTGAGATCTGCAGAGGAGCAGTCAATGGGGCTTGAAATGCATAAAAAACCTGAAAATCATGCAGTGTTGAGTAAGTTTCTGTGTACATGTATCATTTTTTTCTGGGGAGAGGGATCATTGTTGTTACAAGATTCTCAAAGAAATCCATTATTGCCAAAATACTAGAGCTGTCAAGTAAAGTATGTGAGTCTGTGACAGATATTGTTAGCGATAAACAGTCTTGGTGTCACTCGTTAGCTGGTGCCATGTGATTAGTCCCAGTCCATGAAATGTGTGCAGAAGGCAAGAAAAAACCCCTAAGAATTTTTGTATCTCTTTCTCTGAAGATGCTGTGTATTCCAGATGGCATACCATTTGGAAGCAGGATTCTCCGCAGCCTGGGTCCCCGAGTGGCTGTGTGGAGCAGAAATATTTTTCTCCCTTCTCCCACCCATCCTATGGTTGAGTTTGCCTTGGCAAGGAAAAACAATAACAACAACAACAACCAAAAACCGAAAACCAACCAACAAACAAATCTCTATTGCATTTGGAGATTTGGAGATTATGTTATTCCCACAGCATAACCAAACCTATCACAGTACAATGCAATCATTTAAAAATTTTGATTTGGTACGATTTCAATGCAGCTAAACAAATCTTTGTTAAATGCTCACTTTATGTAAGGCATGGTCTCTAGGCTTTAGGAGGACACAGAGATGAGTATCATTATGTTCCAACCCTCGACAGTCTAACATCTTATTGGGAGAGGCAGACATAGTCACAAATAAGAGAATGCCCATAAGGCTGGGGAAGGAAAATTAGAGAATTATATATATATATATACAAATACACACATATTTATATACATATAAATACCATCTGTCTGGTTCCTCTTAGTTTTAAAAAAGGTCTTGTCCTAAGTAACAAAACCAGTGCATGTTAAATTACTGTATGTTCTCAGTGGAGAAATTGCTACTAAGTAAATAACTTTTATTTAAACTAACAAACGCTGATTCTTTTATTTCTACAATGAACGAACAAACGATATATTGTAAGTGTGAGTATAAGTGGGAACAACGATGTACCAAGGAGTGGCAAGATTTACTGAATTTTGATTTGTAAGGGACCAAATCAATAGCTAACCTTTTCCTTCGTCACTTCTATCATGTTACCAATCAGGATCCTATAGTCTGAGGAGAAAAGGACCCAACATGGTCACACGGGCAGTTAGTGGCAGAGCCTCCACCAGGCCAAAGTCCTTGTGACCGTGAACATAGAGATACTTTCCACTATATATGGAATTACACTGCTGGACTGAGACAAAGAGGGAGGTGCTGTAGTAGGAGTTAGAGGCGGGCAACAATAAACTGACCCAAGGCTCATGTGTGACCACATCCAGCAGAATCAGCAACGTGATGGGGGGCTGTGACATCAATGACCTCTGGGGTTGCAGAGGAGGAAGAACCCAGATGTTAGAGAAGACCTCCTGGTCAGCTGGGCACATACATGAACATGTCTTAGACCTTAAAGTTCATGGCCTGTGATCCTTCAAAATGCTTGGCGCATTTTTGAGATTTCCCTAGGGCATGCCTGTAGTTCTTCCCATTTTTGACTCCTGTTTCTTTCTCTTTATAACTTATCTATCCAGTCCAGAACCACCAATGATACATTCAGAGCAAGTTTTATTTTTTTTTAAGTTTTATGACATTCATGGAGATGTGAAGGGTTCTTTCTCCCCTTTTCTTATTCTTATTCCCCTTTCCCTCTTTTTTTTTTTTTAAAGGGTTTTTTTTTAAGATTTCCTTTATTTATTTGACAGAGATCACAAGTAGGCAGAGAGAGAGGAGGAAGCAGGCTCCCCGCTGAGCAGAGAGCCCAATGTGGGGCTCGATCCCAGGACCCTGAGATCACGACCTGAGCTGAAGACAGAGGCTTTAACCCACTGAGCCACCCAGGCGCCCCTCTCCTTTCCCTCTTAAGAACAAAACAAGAATCTTTCCTTGTCTATTCCTTCTACAGTTTTCCCTTCATCTCTCAAGCCTTGGGATCAGCCAACTCCTGGGCCTGGGGCCTCCACCACCACTCCAAGAGAGCTCATGAAGGAATTATTTCCCAACAATACTGTGTTTTCCTGAATAGGAGTCCTGGTGAATACAATGTTTTCTAGTTCCTCACAATGACAGTACCCTCAGTTGGTTATATCAAAGTTGATAGTTTAATTAATTTGGGAAGTTTTCAGGAATAAAGAGCATTAAGAGATTAAAAGCTCTTATTTCTATAGAGAAATATTCATATTTCTTAGGACAAAATTCTTGGGTCTTTGTAGCTGCCAGTTTCACTTCCCTGTCCCTTCCCCAGGGCCTGAATGTACGCATGGAGGCCAGCCTTGGAAGGGAGGTGTTCTTTTCCTTTGACTCTAATCCCTTGTTTGCATTTTGTATTTCTTCTTTATGCCTCACATATCAGCTATTCAGAGCTGTTTGGCCTCAAGAGCTTGGATTAGGGGGAAAAAAAATCCAGGAGTCCTGGCTTTGGGTTTAGGGGAAGGTTGACAATGTGGGAGGCTTTGGCAGATGTCAATTACTGAATGGGACTGTTTTCTCCACTGATCCTCAGAAGAGGGCCCCAGGCAGCTACTGCCTCAAGCTAGAGTTGGCAAGTGACAGGAACCTCTTTGATACCCCTTGTTTTGGGCTTAGGTTGATATTCAAAATAGGTCTTTCACCAAACCTGGGGTGCAGCCCAGAGCTCAGGGGCCAGGGTTTTCACAAGCTCTACGGTGATCATCATCTTTGTCCCCATCAACTAACATTTACTTGGCTTGTCCTCTCTGCAGATTTCTTTTGAGAACTGGTATTTGCAGGAGGAGACAGCTGGCCAAGATGTGGGGATTCACCGGCCAACTCTATTTTCTTCCATTAGTGACATGATAAACATTTCATTGGCAGAAGCAACAGAGTATGAGACAAAATCCATTACAGGCAGGTGCAGCATCGCGACCTACCCTTAGGCACATGGTGTCCTGAACAGAGCCAGACACAGGTGTCTGTCTCTCAACTGGCAGGAGAGCAAATCTATGCTTTTCATGCTCAGGTCCCCCCCACCCCCCCGCCCCACCCCCCACTGAGACACACAGTGGTACTTTGTTGTCCCCTGGCTGCCACTTTCCACCCATCTGGTACCCGACAAACCCAATAAATTCCTCATGTCCTCAACAGGTAGTTCCCTCTGTAACCATTGGTTTGAATAAAGTTTCCACAGCAGTGATCTCAAATTCTGGTCTCTGGACCTCGCTACATACTTACAAATTATGCAGAATCCTAAAGAACTTTTGTTAATGTGGGTTTCACCTACTAGTGTTCATTGTACCAGAGAGTTTTAAAAATATGCATTTACAAATATATTTAAAAGTGACAATAATAAGCCCATTCTATGTTAAAATATTTTTAGTAAAAATAACTATTTTCCAAAACAAGAGAATTTAATGAGATCGGCGCTTTTTTTAAAAAACATTTCTGCAAATCTCTTTAATTTTGGATTTAATAGAAGAGACCTGAAATCTCCCATTTGTTTCTATGTTCAATCTGTTACACTATGCTGTTTTGTCTGAACGGTATGATTCAAAGCTGATCTCACCCAAACACATGGTTGGAAAAGGGAGGAGTAATTTAATAGCCTTTCAAATATTCTTTGAAATTCCTTGTGAATAACCTTTCTTGATACTTCATCAAAACCCGACGAGTGGCAGTTTCTTAAAGTATAGTACAATGTTAAATCTGATTTAATGTATAATCTTGATTATAAATGTATAATCTTGATTATAATCAAGCAACATTTTCATTTGATTATATTAAGATCTATTTATCTATTTTGCATGATATATTACCACCTATATTAATAAAAAGTCTTCAGAAATTGGAAAGTTGTCAGATTCACATTGGTAAATATAGGTTTTCCAAAATTCTACTTTTAGCTTGAAAGTTTTCCTTTTTTTTTTTTTTTTAAGATTTTATTTACTTATTTGTCAGAAAGAGAGAGTGAGCCCAAGCAAGGGGAGTGGCAGAGGGAGAGGGAGAAGCAGGCTCCCTGCTGAGCAAGGAGCTGGATGCTGGACTCCCTCCCAGGACCAAACTGACTGAGCCACCCAGGCATTCCTCTTTCCTAATCATTGGTGACAAACACTGCCAGTTATTTTCCTTGGCGTAACATGCTCATTCATTCATTTTTGGGACAATGTCTGCCAGATATCTAAATCTGCATAACTACAGTTTGACTGTTGGTTGTTCTTTCAAGTAAAAATTGTGTTCCATGAGAAAAGCAAATGTCCAGTTCATCTTAGATTAGCCTCCAATGTTTCCTCAAGTCAAATACTGTATTTTGGGGTGTTGCAGAAGTGTACTTTATATATTCTTCCCATTTCATTATTTGGATTATTAAAAAGATGTATGTTCAAGGATATAGAGTTAATAAAGTTAATAAATTTTATGGATTCCTCAGGCGATTTATAGGTAAAATCAGTATGTTTTAGTCTTACTATGGAAATGGTTTTGACCTCATGGAGAATGATCTTGGAAATTGTAGGAGTCTGCAGACCATCCTTGGAGAACTATGGTACCATAACATCTCCGAGAAAGTAAGGGTTTATTTGGGTTGGGTTGAAGACAAGAGGTCTAGTGAGAATCTTTAGGATACAACATAATGGAAATGGAAGAAGAGACATCACTCAAGAAAAAGTGGTGATCATAACTGAACACTGCAGGGACGGTGAAGAGGATGAAGATGGTCTTGGCCAGTGGGAGACCACTGGCAATCCTCCTGAGAGCTATCTGAACAGATGTGGAGGTGAAATATGGATTATTATGGATTGAGGGGTGAATGGAGGTGGAAAGGTGGAGAAAGATAACTTGACAACAAGAAAGAGGGAGCTGGGGTGATAATTATATGGGAAGTCAGATCAAAAGAAGATTTTTAGTAGCGTGGAGAGATGCTTACTGGCTGATGAAATGAAACTATGATGAAGGAAAGAGGAGACAGGAGGGAAAGGGGGTAGTGGATGGTGGAGACAAGAAGAGAGGCTTCAGAAAGACTTGCAGGGATTTCTTCCTGTGAGACAAGAGCTGATAGGTCACAGTGGAGGAGTCTGGAAATGGAACAAGTAAAACAGAATGGCTTTCTCATCTCAGGGAGGTGGAAGGTGAAGGGAGACTGAGGTCTTGAAGAGCTAGAGGTAAGGAGAGTAAATGTGGATGAGTCAAAGGACAGTGTAATGGACTGAATTATGTCCCCTCACCCAAAGGCTATGCTGAAGTCCCCAGCACCTCAGAATCCGACCTTATCAGGAAATGGGGTCACTGAAGATGTAACTTGTTAAGAGGGGGTCATACTGGAATGGAGACCCTAATCCAGGATGCCTGTTGTCCTCATAAGAAGACAGCCATGGGAAGACAGAGAGACATAAAGTGTCACGTGAAGATGATACTTCTACAAGCCAAGGAAGGCCAAAAATTGTGGCAGATTGCAACTACCAGAAGCTAAGAAGAGATGAAGAAGGATTTCCCTACTGGTTTCAGAGGTAGCACAGTCCTGCTAATACCTTGATTCTGGTTTTCTAATCTCCAGAACTGTGAGGTAATAAATTGCTGTGACTTTAAGGCAATCGGTTTGTGGTATTTTGTGACAGCAGCCCTAGGACACTAATGCAGGCGATTATGCAGCACTAAGGGACCACATAAAACTAGAGATCAGATGGTTTTTAATAGAGCCTGCCGACACAGTTCTGCCATTTTTTTTTTTTTTTTTAGGTGAGTGGTAAATGGATAGCTGGGTCATTCCAGGTAGTGTGGGTAAGACAGGTGTGTATACAGAACCTGTATGTGTGGGAGGAGTGCAACAAGGAAGGGGAATAATTTGCTCTTAAGAGTGAACACTTCGGGATTTTACAATCTCTACCTTTAAACGTATTTGCTTTTCTTGAGCAGTCTGGAAACTGCAGGGATCTGTACGGATGGACCATGACGAACGGGACTATGCACTTGCAGAAGCTCACTGTGGTTTTCCTTAAATCTTCTTAACTTCATCTCTGTTACAATTATTTGTTCCCTTGTGCATTATTTGTGCTCCACGTTTTTAAAAAGATTTGAACATGGATTATAAAGGCATACAAGATGCGAATAAATAAATAAACACATAAAAATAGTAAATAAATCTCAAATAACATAGAAACTTGAGTGTAGAAAAAAAAAGAGGAAAACAAGGGTAGAGACATAAATTGGGGCTATGGAGGTCTAGTTATTCTTTTCACGCAAGGAGTCAGCATTATGAAAGATTTACAAGAGCAGCTTTTCTGACAGGATGCCCTCCTGGAAACTAGAAAAACTTCTCATGTGGTCTTGAACATAGAACATGGGTGGGCCAACATTTTGCTTCTAATCTTTCTCAAAGCGAACACGAGATGGCATTCCTCGCCGGTGATACAGTCCTCTCAGTGTCCTATGAGCCTGGCCTCAAGACAGAGGGATCTGTCCAGAGTCCTTGCCAAGAAGCTCCAGTGATGTGAAGACTGTCCTCAGAAATTATGGAACAAAACCAAGTGGCAGGTGAACCATTATAGTTTCCAGACACAGTGGGAGCAACTGGGATGCCTGGGTGGCTGAGTCGTTAAGCGTCTGCCTTTGGCTCAGGTCATGATCCCCGGGTCCTGGGATGGAGTCCCAATTCCGGCTCCTTGCTTAGCAGGCAGCCTGCTTCTCCTTCTCTGAGCTGCTCCCTCTACTTGTGCTCTCTCTCTCTCTCTCCCTCTCTGACAACGGAATAAATAAAATTCTTAAAAAAAAAAAAAAAGGGACTGTTGTTTTGTAAACTCAGGAAGACTTAGGAAGTGCTCAACGTATTCTGCTCAATTGTTTAATACAAAACCCCGAGGTCTTTTGTAGAAAGAATACTAGAATACTACAATATTCCCTTTGTTTAACTCCAAGCCAGACAGGCTGCACATACACAATTTTGTGAAGTCACTGAATCCTCGCTTTTCTGGACAGACCGTCTGAGGGTAAGTTGAGATTGTTCCTGTCTTTGAATAAACACATGAAGCAGCTGGAAGTCAGTGACCTCCACAAAGCCATCGGACCACCTAGTTAGCAAAACCAGAACTAGGAAGTTCAAGTCGTTCAGACGACCAAGGGTCCCTGAGAACACGCAGACAAGTGAGAGGTCTGAAGAATGAGAGTAAGCAAGCCAGTATTGTCAAGCTCAAGGAAGAGTGCTTAAAGATCCCACTGCTAGGGGGCCTGATGCTGCCTTCATCCACATTCCAAACGAGGCTGTATGCCTTTATGTATGCTTCAATTTTCTCACTTACGATCCCTTTGGGTATAAATTATCTTAATAAGAAATTCAGCTTCTCTCGAAATCTGCTCTCATCGGGCAGATAATACCTTCCAGAACCTGCTGAGGAATGAGACAATTCATTTCGGTTTATCACCTCTCAATGGGTTCCACTGACAAGTCTTGGGCAAATCCCATGTTTAGGGATCATAATGGATTTTACAGGCTGCTCGGGAGGGCTTCCTATCGGAAGGAGCGCTGCTGTTAATAAGGAATAGCAGGTGTGCAGGGGGTGGATTTTTACATCGGCATTTTTAACCTGTCCGGATTTCTAAGGCCAGGCAGAATTGTATGAAATCATGCTTTGATTCTTTTGTGTTTCTGATGTGACCTAAACAGAAAATCATTATGAAAAGGAGGCTCACCCCTTCTTTACTGATAAGAGAAGTGGACCGACCTCCGGTCACGTGACTGCTTTAGGAGAAGAGAATTCGCTGGTAAAGGCACAAAAGCCTTTCTCCCTTTTCACTGGAGTCCTTGCGAGAGACAAAGATGTAAAACTCAGCTCCAAACTCTAAAAGAACCCACTTGGCCCTAAAACCTCATCGCCTGCTTCTCTCAGCAGAATGGTTACCATGGCCTGTGTTCTAGTCTGTTCTTTCGTTCCTACCCTTAAAGCCCACGGTGGCCAGGTAACTTTTCTATCCAAGAGCTCACGTTCACTCCATTCTAACGAAGAAGTCTCTGTTTCTCTGATTTCACAGTGCTGCCATTCGCACATTTAGAACTGGAAAAACAACCCAGCCCCCAAAACTCCTTTAAGCTAATAAAATGCACAGGGGCTACAAACTGGAATGATCCTTGAAGGGCAGTCAGCCTCAGCTCTGTGGAGCTTACAGCTTTGATAACTTGGGACATCCTTTGTAGGCAAAATTATACAAAAGAGACACCAAAATGGAATATTTTTTAATGAGGACAAAAAATTCATAAGAAATAAGTTTTATAAATTTTACAAAAAAAAATATCGGACTGTGAAACACATCGAGTACCAAGGCCTGGGTACAGGCTCATACAAAGAGGACCTCAGAGCTGAAACTTCACTCAATTTCCAGGAAATACACCAAAGAGAATGACAATGATACTGTACATTCACAAGGGAGTCTGGAGTCCAGGTGCGCAGGATAGCTAAAACAATATACTGCTAGTATCACTCTTAGCTGCCGGGGACCCTTTCCCTCCATGTTTGAATCTCCGGAACAAAAGCCAAGAAATGAGAATCTGGAGAGTTTCAGTACGTGGGTCATAGGGATGGCTGAGGCTATCCCTACCACATGCGCCAGACCCATTTTGTAAATACCCAAAGTGGAGGCTAGAGGAGTTGCTGGTAAGCTGGGTGCTTGGAACCTGTTCCAGCAACTGTTCAATAAAGGATGACGAGTGCTTGATGAGTGGACTCAGACAGAAACCTCCTGGAGGCATTGTCTGTGTGCCCAAGACCTTCGCTGGGTCTAACTCTGTGCAGTAAAGGCCCACCCTTTGGATGAGTGAGACCCTTGGAGCACCTGAACCCAGGGCTGGTTCTGGTGGGTCACCCTGCCCCCAACAAGAAGGCCCAGGAGGGTGTGGATCCTGCCTGTACCACTCAAGATACCATTTGTGGATGCCTACCTGCTCCATGCTTGCCACAGGATGCTTGCAAGCATCTCAAGGGATCTCTGAATTCCTAGGGAAGAGAAGAAAGGAGGAGCCCCACATGTATTAGGAGTGGGAAGGAGGTAAACCAGGTAAACTCCAGACCTCTGAGACAGTCATTATGAGCACAGATTTCTGTTCCATGCCACAAATTGGACATATCTGCATGCTTTTAAATACAAAGGAAGGATCTAATGATCCTTCTAGGGCTGCCACATTTCACTGCACAGTATCAATGGCTGCCTTGATTCAGGGCATATCCTGAGGGCGAATGACAGTTTCATCCTTCTCTGGGCCATCAACACTTCTTCTTTGGTCATTAATCTGCAAGAGTGCCTATGGCTATCCCCAGCCCTGCCGAGATACAAGCTCTAATTGTGCATGTGTAATTGAAGAAATGCACAGTGTCCTCTATAGTTTTAAAGACCAGGAACTGCATTTTATTTTATTTTTTTAAAGATTATTTATTTATTTGACAGAGAGAGATCACAAGTAGGCAGAGAGGCAGGCAGAGAGAGAGGAGGAAGCAGGCTCCCCGCCAAGCAGAGAGCCCGATGCGGGACTCGATCCCAGGACCCTGAGATTATGACCTGAGCCGAAGGCAGAGGCTTAACCCACTGAGCCACCCAGGCACCCCAGGAATTGCATTTTAAATTCATTTAAATATTGTCTTACCTATTAGATAAAGCATAAAGCTATGTTACTAGCACAGACTCTAGAGTCACAATCCCTAGTTAAAATCCTGAACCCAGGATTTGTGCAACCTTGAGCAACGGACGTATCTATTGGACACCTCATTTTCTGTATCTGTCAAATGGGAATAGGATAATAACAGTCTCTATGTTTTAGGGTTTTCCTGAACATCAAGTGAATTAGTCTATTTAAATCAGTTAGAATGGTACTGGGCCCTGGTTTGTGAGAGGTGTTAACTGTTAGGAATACCAGACTGGAAGAGAAACAATGTTTCATTTACATGTCTATATTTGGCCTGCTAGCCCTAGTTGTGCATATCTCCCTCTATCCAGATCAAGATCTATACTTATTACCTGTATCTAATCCTTACAGACTGTAAAGAGCAATTGTAGGAATGCCAGAGTAATATTTCATATAAAATTAAGACTAATTATACTAGTATGATTTTATTGATGTTATTATCTACTTAAGACTTAGAGTCCAAATTAAGCATCACGATTTCTTTCTTGCCTGCTAAGCTTTAAAAGTTTTCTTGGTAAAGTAAGTAATTCTAAGGAGGTATGGAAAGGGTAATTACTGTCCATTGTTCCCCTTGGAGATCACCTATCATCAGCAGGGGCCAGGCCTCAGAGAGACAGATAGTAAGCACACGACAAAGCTACCAGGCACTACCAGAAGTGTTTGAAGTTCAGACACACAAGAGATTCATTAAGCCCCTCCCTTGCACCTGGCTCCTTTCGCCCATCTAACACTCTTCAGATATCTTTCAGACAAGCCCATCTCCAGAACTCTATTCCCCATCTTCATTCTGTTTCTGAATATTTCCTTAGAGATATCCAATAGATAGGTTCCTTAAACCCAATATAGCTCCACAGCCAAATTCTCTGTTGGGGCTTCTAAATCTGCTACCCTTCTCTCTCTATGAATGGCTTCCACCTACCCAGCTGCTCAAGTCTGGAAGCTGTGGGTCACCTGATCTTTTCCTTCTCTCTCCCTTTGACATCCTGCCCACATCCCTCCCACATCCCACCACTCAACAAGCCCTGTGTTCTTCCAACCCTTCACCCTTTCACCAAGTCCTGGCTTGCTATAGCTCTCCCTGTTATGGCACTAGGTCTCTCTAGACTCCGTTCTGGAATCAACTTTGAAAGTGTGCCGCAAAAGAGGTCTTGCTAAAAGACAACATTCTGGGGCGCCTGGGTGGCTCAGTGGGTTAAAGCCTCTGCCTTCAGCTCAGTTCATGATCCCAGGGTCCTGGGATCAAGCCCCGCATTGGGCTCTCTGCTCAGCGGGGAGCTTGCTTCCCTTCCTCTCTCTCTGCCTGCCTTTCTGCTTACTTGTGATCTCTGTCTGTCAAATAAAAAAAAAAAAAAAAAGACAACATTCTGATTATACAGTTCCTCTACAAAATCTTTCAGTCGCTTCATATGGCTTTTAGAATATGGCCTGGCTTCACATTGAAGGCCCTTTATAAAACAGCCATCACTCAACCCATTCATCTCATATTCTACCCCTTCCCTAAGCCATCTTCTGTACTCCAGCCAAACTTCCACTCACAGCCTCCCTGTGCAGGCAATTCTATATTTCCAGGCCTTCTCTTACTTGCTCCTCCTTCTGCCAGAGACAGACACCCTTTTCCATCAGGTAATTTTACCCCCATATTACTTTTTTCCAGTTTTACTGAGCTATCATTGACCCATTTAACACGGCACAACTTCAAGGTGTCCAACGTAATGACGTGACACATGGATGGATTGGAAAAAGATCACCATGATACATTTAGTTACAACAGATCACCTCACCCATTACCAGTTCCTTTTCTTACAAGGAGAATTTTTAAGACCGACCTCCTTAGCAACTTTCGAATATACAGTATACAGTGTTGTTAACGACTGTCATCAAGCTGTACATTACACCCCATCAGGGAACTTCTCATGGTCTCTCGAGCTCTAGTTTAGGTGTCGTATCTGAGAAATCTCTCCTGAATCCTGGATTGGTTAAGACATTCTTCCCCTCTGCTCCTAACAACACAGGGTAACTGTTCCCTCACTAACTAGACTATAGTAATTTTAAGGGCAGAAATGGTGTCATTTTTGCTTTTGTGTCCTTTTGTTTTCCTTTTCACATGTATACATTATTGAGTGCCAACTGTATACTATGCAAGATCCCTGCACTATGGGAAGGACTCCCTTGATAATGAAATGAACAAGGCGCTGTGGAGAGAACAGTCCTCCCCTCATCCCCCATGCTTTTGGTGAATTTTCTCTTTTCTTCAAAGCTACCCTTCAATAAAATCAGTAATTGTGTACTAAACACACAGATGAAGAACTTCCATACTATAATAAGGGAGCCAACGTCAAATGGTCCACCCTTCTTTCCAGAAGTCTTTCTTGACCCCTTCCCCTGACACACCCTCCCTCCCTTTGGGGTTAGCCTCCACTTCATATGATTATTTCACACACGCTGAATCTCCTTTCAGAACAATGACTCATCAATGTGTGTGCGCATGATCGAGAAAGACCTCAGGGAAGAAATGGCATGTGACAGATGAACGGAATATTGATGTGTGGAGAGTGAGTGGTGGTGGGGGGGGACTTTTGAAGAAGCCTGTTGCTCTAGGCAGGGAAGCAGTCATGATCAAAGCATCGATACATTCCCAGGAATCTGATATCACTGCTAAGGCAGGCCATATTGGGGGACTGAGGAAAAAAGGACAAAATGAATAGTTGATCCTAAGCCGTATTTCCCTAGGTCTGGTCTTGCGGCACACTCATAACTCTTATTAAATATGTATGGAATTGCAGAAAATGCAACCCAAATGAGACTTGAGATTCTATTATTTTAAGCTCTTAAATGTTTCTTACTGCATTTATTTTCCTGGTGATACGCTCCACTGACTACCTTTTATTTGAATTCTAAACTACGGGTCGTGGGCAGGCTGCTGCTCAGGGGACAAAGTGCTCCCCAGCTCAGAGACCAATTTTCAAAATGACCCCTTTCCTGAATGCCACACTGTGTTGTAATTGAAAGAGGTAGGAAATATACTTCTTTTTCTTTTTAAGATTTTATTTATTTATTTGTCAGAGAGAGAGCAGGAGCGAGCACAGGCAGACAGAGTGGCAGGCAGAGGCAGAGGGAGAAGAAGGTTCCCTGCTGAGCAAGGAGCCCGATGTGGAACTCGATCCCAGGACACTGGGATCATGACCTGAGCCGAAGGCAGCTGCTTAACCAACTGAGCCACCCAGGCGTCCCAGGAAATATACTTCTAAAAACAAGTAGTGTTCTGTCTTCCCCAGATTGAACTGAAGCCTCTGTTTCAATATCAGGCAATCAATAATTGATGAGGACATTTTTAGGGTGTTTAATGTTAAATTAAAGGGCTAAATCCTAAATATGTTCTGTATCGCATCCTTCTGAAGATAGGCAATTTAAAATTTAATTCATTCATTTTACCATTTGGCATATGATCAAAGTAAGCTTTTCAAAGGCAGCATGGTATCCTTAACTTATTTTTCCCATGAAATTGAAATGGCATTTGCATTCTTTTGAGATGCAGATATGAGCAACTTTTTATGACTCTTTTAATCCTTAAATCTAGAAAGAAAGTATAGTTTGTTATGCTCCTAATGGTCCTCTTCACTGTTCTTTTTCCACCTCTTAATTACGCTTTTTCTTATTTATTTAGCTTCTATTCTCTGTTTTTATGTAATGGCATAAAAAGAAGATTTGTTAATAATAAAGCCTTATGTAAAATTAAATCGCTTATGTTCAAATTCCTTGAGATTTGAAACTTAAACAATTGTTTCAATCAGTTATAAATTCGGGAGACAAGTTACCTGAATGAGAGGCTTCCACATTGAAACACGACAGTCAACACCTATCATGGCTGAAAGGGATTTACTAAAAACAACACCCACCAAGTCTGCAGTTCTAGCTAACAATGAGTAGGATTTGGGATTGCAATTTTGCACAGTGATTAAATTTTCACTGGACATTTATGAAACAGCCAAGTCCTCTCTCTAAGCCCCTTTCAGATGACAATACCTTTCAATCTGATAATAAAACTCATGTGGTAGATGAAGAAACGGATTGAAAGAGACTCAGCCTTTCCCTTATGTGGTCAGCCAGTCAGGGACAGAAGGCACACTTCATCCCAGATAGTCCAGTAGCTGGAGTTCTAGTCTTAACCTCTAGGCTACCCCACTGAGGGCAGAGAGAAGCTGGGTTGATATGGCCTTATCCCTTCGGTTGCATCTCACCCAGTGAGATGGTTGCATCTTTTGTCTTCAAATTTGCTCGTGCACATCTCACGGGGCAGCAGCAGTGTGAAGAATTCTGGTGTCTTCCCAGGAGAAATGGTTGCAACCTAAAAAGATACTTCCCCTGTCCAAAGGAAGGGAGCTTCACATCAACATTTCAGACTAGAAGTAGCTGCAGATAGGATCATGGTAATGAAAGTATGTTTTCTTCCCATAATACCCACATTTTTATGTGTGTGTGTGTGTGTGTGTGTGTGTGTGTGTGTGTGTTACACACAGAAGTTCAGGATTGCTGGACATAAGCCTGATTTAGGGCCAAACTCATTGTCAGCCAAGAATAATTTGCTTAAAAATTCCCTTCTCTCCCTGTGACAGGAAGTTTGTGGAGAAGCATGTAAGTTGGATGAAGCTAGTAACTTGTCATCAGTGTCCACTATAATGAGAACCACTCTACCACTCTACCACATCTTCCCGGAGACAGGACACTTTGAAGGGGGAGTGACACTGATTATACTGTGACATTAGGACTGCTCAGGGCATGCTGGGCATGCGGTCCTCAGTTGGCTGAGCCTCTGAACCAGTAATTCCAAACCCGTGGTCCCCAGCAACCTAGAAAGACGTGACAGTCTTGCTGATGGGTGGATCCTGTCTGAACACAGCAGCCTATCTGCTGTTCATACCAGCAAGGCATGCACATATTATAGACTCTCTTTCTACAAAGGGCTACTCATTTGTAATCGAATGAGACAGTGACAGAATAAATTTTTAAGGGTTATGAAAATCACTGCCTTCATCGCCAATACTTAACAGACCTCACTAAGTGCAGGCAGGGTTCTAAGAGCTGTATGTCATCCTGAGAGGACAACCTGTAGACCACAGACCAGCAGCAGCAACCCCGGGGAGCTTGTTAAGTAAGCAATATCTCAGTCCCATAAACCCTCAAGACCCACTGATGCAGAATCTGCCTTTCCATAAGATCCCCGAATGATCGCCTATTTAAGTTTAAGTAGCACCAGACTGGAAGACATGGGCTGGACAATCTGAGGCACATGAGCTTCCCAACTGCATGAATACACTGATCTATGGAACTGTGCCATTGGGTATTATCAGTGCTGTCTGTGCTTGCAGACAAGCGATTGTCAATTTTTTGCATTAATCAGTATTTCTGTAGAGTTATGGTGAGGGATGACACCCATTGATTGCTTTGCTAGTACCATCACTACACTGTTTTTACTTCAATTATTATCTTGTTCTTTGCAAGTTCTTTATTTTCACTGGTTCTTTTCCCACTAGAAAAAAGGAGCCCATTGGGTAGGTGGGACATTGTGTGGGAGGTTTCCATGAACAAGTGAAGAGGAGAACCTGAAGAGATTTCCAAATGGTACAAGCTTCGGTCTCAGCTGCCCAGTAACATGAACTGCAATCTGCCTTGAAGATCTCCAGAATAATTTACTTCTGCTGTATGTCTCTTAATCAAGGTACATTTGAGACTAAGCAGTATTTTACCTAAGAAGGATATCAACCTTAGCTTTGCAACATGAATGGAAGTGTCAGACCTCCAAAATATTATCTTACTCAGTTTTTTATTTAAATTCAATTAGCCAACATCATTTGTTTCAGATGTAGTGTTCAATAATTCATCAGTTGTGTATAACACCCAATGCTCATCATGTCACGTGCCCTCCTTAATGTTCACTCAGTTTTAATGACTTTTCCCTAAGGTTCTCTCAGTGATCAAGTTTTCTCTGCAACATCACTTTCATCTCTATTCTTAGAAAGGACAGTAGAGGTGACCTATTCTAACCCCTTTTCTTGAAAACCGCAAGAGGTAAAGAACAGAACAGGAGATAACATGCTCAAAGCCTTATCACGAACCACAGGCAAAAGTGCCCTTGAATTTGGGTTTTCAATGTACAGACAGGATTTTTAAAAATCAAGAAGACATTACAGCAATTTTTAAAATCAAGAATGTCCTCTGATATGTTTTGACCTTGTGAACAAAGTTTTTGAATAATCCAAATATTCAGCGATGTAGTGCTGGAAATCATATATTCCCTAACAAAAAACAGGTCTGTGATACTTTTTTTTTCAAGAAAGTCTCAAGTACAAATTTCATCCCTATCAAAAAAGCCAAGGCCAAAAGAGGCAAAGGGATTTGCTAAAGGTTACAGGTGAGGGGAAATAATACGAGGTCAAGCATTACATTGATCAATGGAATGGGTTTCTTCGACACAAGGAATAGTAAGCAGCCTCTTAAAGGGGTCTTCTGAAGTTTTAAAGAAAGGTCTTAAGTAAAATGGGTTTGTTTTCAAGTATAACACCTAAGTCACCCATCTCATGAATATCAGAAGATTATGCTGATGTCTCAATCAAATTTAAAACCTCTATTTGCTTTTAAGATTTTATTTATTTATTTGGCAGAGATCACAAGTAGGCAGAGAGGCAGGCAGAGAGAGAGAGGGGGAAGCAGAGTCCCCGCCGAGCAGAGAGCCCGATATGGGGCTCGATCCCAGGACCCTGGGATCATGACCCGAGCCGAAGGCAGAGGCTCAACCCACTGAGCCACCCAGGCGCCCCTACGCCCAGGTTCCTAATTATGCAATTTGTTTTATATCAATGGATTCTTGAAGTCTCTCACCACAGGACCCCAGCAATGCTGAGGCCCGCATCCCACTGGTTCAATTTTAGGCCTGTTGTACCTCAGTCATGACAAGATTCCTTTTCATCTCGGTCTTGGGTTATTTCTACCATTTTATGTATCTCCTATATTTCTCTTTCTTGAATTAATATTTTTCTGTTACATGGGAAAACAGTTTGGAGTAGATGCTCTTCCCCACAAAGATGACAGTGAGTGGGAATTCTGAGTCACCCTACTGACAAATCTGTACATATTCTGCCATGGAATTAGATGGTGGGTCCCCACAAAGACCTTAGCGAATCCTGTGGTGTCTCTGGTTCAGCACCTTCCTTCCATCCCTTGGGCCAGTCACTGGATGAAAGCTCTCCCTAGAGAAGGGCCATGGCCATGAGGAAGTGCCCCTCCCCCTCCCCCCTCCCCCCAGAGTGGCTGAGAGCTGTTCCCTTCAGCTGAGAACCTTCCACTGCCAATGCTTCCGAGACTGGGGAAGGCTCGCCTCAGGCACGCTGGGACCGCCTGGAGGACTCTGAGGGTGTGTGGGTGCGGTGTACTGACAGGCTTCGGAATGCAGAGGCCGGGGGGGAGTCTGTCCACGAGTACAGGAACCCGGGGCCAGCCGGCCATGATGGGCTCACTCCAGGGCGACGGCCGAGCC
The DNA here is from genome assembly GCA_003697995.1 of Taxidea taxus jeffersonii. Classification (NCBI taxonomy): domain Eukaryota; kingdom Metazoa; phylum Chordata; class Mammalia; order Carnivora; family Mustelidae; genus Taxidea; species Taxidea taxus. The sequence continues at coordinate 68,306 of RCUC01150138.1, read as the reverse complement.
TGCCGTTCTGCCTCACAGTAGTGCTGAAAGTGACGGGACTCAGATCCCCTCAGGCTCAGCTCTTTCTCCTGCATCCCCAACACTCTTCAAGAAACCTCAAAGGCGGATTCCCCACTTTATTTTATGATTGTTTCCCCACAGGGTTCAGCCTGGGAGCAAATTGAGGCTGTGAGCGCGAACACAGAGAGGCCCTGCGGAACCCCGGGCCGCTCCGCCTGGGTGGCCAGAGCGATGCTCAGAGAGAGCTGGCCCATCCTCGGGGGTCCCAGACAACCAGCGGCGGCCCTCCCTGGGGCGGCCGGCTCCGGCCAGCGCCTCCCACCTGCCCACGGTCTTCAGGGACTTCCCATCTGCTCACAGCGAGCTCCCCCTGCTTCTGCTTTGTTCCCCACATCTCAGGGAGGTTTTAGTCGAGAGAGCAGTCAAACCCTTTCTGCGCCTGCTCTTCTGGGCCCAAAGCGCACCAGGGACTTCTTGCCGGATGACGTTAGCTTGAGCCACGCGGAACTGCTTTTCTAGGAGTTTAAAAGCCATCCCCCGTACTGGCCAGTTCACGGGGCTCAATCTCACCAACACTGAGTCCACCGGGTCTAAAATAAACCAGATAAACCAAGGAATCGCTTCCTAACTCTAAGGAAATAACGTGAATCATCAACTTTTAAAAAAGGGTACCTTCTTCTCCTTAAAAAAAAAAAAAAAATCATTCATTCTCCAATTCCGAGGCAGGGAATGTATAATTGAGCTCTGCTTGTGGTGTCAAACAGCGAGCTGGACATTTTCTCCGGCGTTATTTCACTGAATTCTGGAACAACGCCGTCAAGTAGACATTTTCCCTGGCTCATGAAAGTATAGTTGACGTACAATATTATATTAGTTTTCAGGCGTACAGCAGAGTGATTTGACATTTATATACATCATGCAACGCTCATCACGAGAAGTATAGTCACCGTCTGTCACCAAAGTTCTTACAATATTATTGACTATATTCCTGGCACTGTGCTTTTCATCTCCGTGACATATTTATTTCATAATTGGTAGCTTGTACCTCTGAATCCCCTTCACCTATCTTGCCCATCCCCCCACTCCCCTCCCCTCTGGCAACCACCTGTGTGTTCTTTATTTATTTATTAGAGAGAGCGAGCACAGGCAGACAGAGTGGCAGGCAGAGGCAGAGGGAGAAGCAGGCTCCCTGCCGAGCAAGGAGCCCGATGTGGGACTCGATCCCAGGACGCTGGGATCATGACCTGAGCCGAAGGCAGCTGCTTAACCAACTGAGCCACCCAGGCGTCCCCACCTGTGTGTTCTTACCAGTGGTTTTTTTCTACCACTTTATGTATCTCCTATCTTCCTCCTTCTTAGTATTTTCTGTTATGAGGGAAAATACTTAGTATTTTCTGTCATGCCCTCCCTCCACAAACGCAACAGGTGGTAAGCATTCTGTGTGTCCGAAAAACAGGCTGAGTGTCATATACACCGCCTCGAGGGACAGCAAAGTAGGGGACCTGGCTCTACACTGTGGTGACTGGGCCAGTTAATGCCGAGCTTCAATGCTCTTTAGGCAGAAGCTTCATGTCATTAAAACTGTAACAGAGATCATCCGTTTTTACAGATGAAACTGTTGTCAAGAAGTTAAAGACCTTGCCAGAAGCTACTCAGCTAGGGACAGGGCAGCTGGGGTTTTAACACCAATGTTTGTCTTGTGCTCTTTTCAGCATAGCAGGACTTTTTCAAGTGCTCACAACACGCTGCTCATTCTTATCCCTAAGAGCTGGTTTGCAAAAAAGATAGACATAGGAAAATATTATCATCTTAACAATCGTCCAAACATTCAGAATGAAGTTAAATGCAGAATATCCTTTACAAGATCTCTCTGGACTTGCCCCTGTCCCCTCACCTACAGCCCGGTAAAACTATCCCAGCCACTTCTGACTTTTTTTTTTTTTAATGAGGTTCTTTTCTTTCCTAGCTTGAGATACAGTTGACATATATCATTGTGTAAGTTTAAGATGACCAACATAATGATTTGATATATGTATAGACTTCAAAGTGATGATGACATTAGGGTTAGTTAACACATCTGTGACCTCACATCAATCGTTATTTTATAGTTTTATAGTTACCATTTTTTATTTTGGTAGTGAGAAACGATTCTCTTAGCAACTTTCAAAAATATAGCACAGTATTGTTACTGGATCTACCTCCCCACTCCACACTCTCTTCCTGCCCCTGGCTACCACCAACTTGTTCTTTGTTTCTATGAGTTAGTTTTCCGTTTTTGGTTTTTTTTTTTTTTTTAGATACCATATATAAGTGAGATCTACAGTATTTTTCTTTCTTTGAGCTATTTTACTTAGCACAATGCCCTCTAGGTCCATCCATGTTGTCATAAATTGCAGGATTTCCTTCCTTTTTATGACTGAGTAATGTTCCATTATGTATGAATACCACATTTTCCTTCCCCTTTCATCCACTGATGGGCACTTGGGTTATTTCCTTGTCTTGGCTATTGTAAATAATGCTGCAGTGGATATGGGGAGGCAGGTATCTCTGCAAGGGTGATTTCATTTCCTTTGGATATAGGCCTACAAGTGGGATTGGTAGATCATATGGTCTTCTGATTTTTATTTTTTAGATTTTATTTATTTATTTGACAGACAGATCACAAGTAGGCAGAGAGGCAGGCAGAGAGAGGGGAGGAAGCAGGCCCCCTGCTGAGCAGAGAGCCCGATTCGGGACTCGATCCCAGGACCCTGAGCTGAAGCAGAAGGCAGAGGCTTTAACCACCCAGGCGCCCCCCCGACTTTTTATTTTTTGAGAAGCCTCCATACTGGTTCCCACAGTGGCTGCACCAATTTATAGTCCTACCTCTGATGAAACTAGTATTAGCCTCTTGAGACAGGGAACAATGAATTGGTCCTAAGTCACCTGATAGGTTTATTGCAAATTATTTTATTATGCTTCACAACTTCCATATACGTGAAGTAAACACTTTTATTTATATTAAATATTATAAAATAAATAACACAAAAAGGAAAATAACTAGAAAGAGGTACATCAAAATGTTTTTGTTATGAAACTGCATTAATATTCTTTATCTTTTTTGGTATTTTTTTCACTTTTTCTATTGATATGTCATGTTTCTGTAATTAGAAAAAAAATAAACATTATTAAGGATGAAACAAGATTTTTTGAGTTAGAATAGTATTTTCAGCCTGCATCACCCCTAAAAGAATTAGTTCCATGTTTGTTCCAGATTTAGTAGCTATTTCTGTTAAAGCATAGATTCTGTCTTTTTTTCTTTTCTTTCTTTTTTTTTGTCCTGAGTTTGGCTTTTGTAAGTTTCTAGTGGTTTTGCTACACTAAGAAGTTATGAATAAGGGCTATTTCACCCTATGTAGGCCTCCTGGGTAAGCACCTTTCATGTAGCATTTTTCATTTGAGCTTAAGGGTACCTCATGTTTTCAAATGTTCTAGAATATTTTACCTGTCCTGATTTATGCCCTTGTAGGCCTTGGCTATGTTTTTTCTGAAGGAAAGATAACCAGAGCTGTGCTGTTATTTATTTCAGGAGCTGGCATTCCAGATATTGGACGTGGGTGGTTCATGTCGGCACCATTTTTCCTAATGTCCTTCGTGATGGTACCAACATTATGCTGTCCTTTTGGCCACTGAAGCAACTGGGCCAATAGACTTTCAAAAATTTGTTTTTCCTTTCACTGAAGATGAAGGCATGAGCTTCAGAATTTCTCTTTCTCTATTTCATCCATGAAAACGTGTAATATCCTAACACTAATGATAATAAAAAACATGAACAGCAGGTGTTTTTATTGCACTTCAAGCTTTATAGATTGCTTTTACCTATGTAATCTTTGATAGAGATTATATCTTAATATTCACAACCCTCTGAGGTATGTAGTGGAAACATTATTTTCTTTATAGATTTATTTACTCATTTTAGAGAGGGAGAGAGAAGGAGAGAGAAATCATGCATGTGCATGCATGAGCAGGGGGAGGGCCAGAGGGTGAGGGAGAGAATCTTAAGCAGACTCCATGCTGAGCACAGATCCCATGATCCTGAGATCATGACCCGAGCCAAAAGCAAAAGGCGATGCTCAACCAATTGAGCCACGCAGGTGCCCCAGGGGAAGCATTATTACTTTACAATTTTTCAGATCAATTAAGACTTAAGGAGCTCGAGTGATTTTCCTTTGCTGAAGTCAATGTCTTCCTTCTAGTTAGAATAACTGAAAATTATTACCGTATTTCTTTGATGGCCTAAAAAATCTACTTGTGCAGGATTTTAAACATGCCTGGATGGTGTACGTAAATAGATATAAATGGTACCCAACATATCTGCAAACATGAATGCATTTCCTTCTTACACAGTGCAGAAAGGATATGGACGTAGACATAGCTGTGGCTGGGTCCACCTATGGCAAGAGTGTTGTCTCTAAATGGAATTGTGGCTGTTGAGCTAATCATGATCATCTCCTCTTCAGAAAGCTGAAAGAATGTGGCCCAAGGGGAAAACTCATGATTTGTGTGTTTCTTTTCTGAGCGAGCCTAACCATTGTATTTGGGTCTTAGGGTGAAGCTGGCCTTTAGTCAGCTCTCTGAAAGGCCGGATGCATAATGCTGATGAAGAGGATGACGAGAATTTTGGCTGAATGGGATGCAGCATGGAAGGTTCCTGTGGATCACGCTGCCAGCAAAACCTGGACTGTGACTGCTTTACACCACTTTCTAGCAGAAGTTTAACTGCTTTCCTGTTTATGATTCAGAGATTAACACAGAGTTTGATTCAGATGAGAAGGTGTTCCAACTGCAAACCTTTGATAACACAAGCAAAGTGTTCACTGAACTTCTGTTTTTGGAAGGTTGGTTGTATTTGTGGAGGGATGTATTAACTGATGGTTTCTTTCTTTGAATCCTGTTACTCTATTCAGGTAGTTAAGTATGGGTCATCTACTCCCTCAACTGTGAAAGAAGAAAACAAGGGGGTCAGATTCTCAGCTTTGGGATTCAAAAGATGAGGTCCAGCTGCCAACAAAAAATATTCAGAATATTCACAGAGTCAGTTGTTCCCACCAAAAAGGATAAAATTCTCCAGATTAGAGAGAGAGCTGGAGGAAGAGAGAAATACAGTTATGTTTTGTTATAGGTCTCAGTAGGGGCCCTATATCTTGCCCCAAACTTAACCAAAACCTCAAGGGGGCAGGTAGAATTCTGCAATCCCCAAATGAGTTTGGAGACTGAAGAACAGAAAGCACTGTGCCTCACTTCCTCAGAGGACAGGGGGGCCAGAAGAGCAGTATGGTCCCCCAGAACAATCCCCAGCATACCCACACACATACGATCTTGTACAGGAACAGGAGAGTAGACATGGTTGTATGGCATGTTCAGGTGGAGAGTGCTCAAGGCAGCCCCAGTGGACTTCCCATAGCTCTAGAGTGTCATGGAAGAGCTCTAAACACTTTTTTGAGTTCTTTCAAGAGGATTGCAGATATGGGCAGGGAGGCCAAGAGACCCAGGAGATACCATCAGAACAGGAATAGAGAGTGACCTAAAACAAATGAGCATGGGGGGGGGGGGGGGGGAAAAAGAGAGGGAGGGGAAAAAAAAAAGAGACACCCAAAACAATAAAAAAAAAAGAGAAGGGAAGGAGGGGGGGGGGGGGGGGGGGGGGAAGATGGGAGAAATAGGTGATGGGGATTAAGAAGGGCACCTGTGATGAACACTGGGTCATGTATGGAAGTCTGCATCACTATACTGTACATCTGAAACTAAAATTACACCACGTGTTAACTACCTGGAAATTAAATAAAAACTTGAAAAAAAAAAGAATAGAGAATAACCTCACAGTCTTTTCACAGGGTAGCAGATGGAATTATGGGTACTTCATGCTGGAACAGATGGATGCAGATGACCAGGGAGCAGCACCCTGAGGATACAGTAGTGGATTTTGTTCGGCTACATTTAAATAAGGCCACCCTCGCCCCCAACAACTATAGCTTAACACTGTGACAATGTGTAAGTGTTTCATATTCAACCTTAGTTTGGATGTGGTCTAAAGTGACTGAGAAAACCCTGTAGCAATGATGTGAAAAGCCAGAGTGATATTTACAATCAGCAGACTAGGGTTTCACAGCAGATATTATTTTGACTAACAAAAATAATGGACATAATTGCTTTCATATTCCTGAGTCTATGGCCCATAAAGTCTGTACCTTCTGTGCCTCTCGAGAGCCCCCTGTGAGATTGCCATTACAATGCAATACCACTGGCAATTTTGCCAAGACTGGACTTGGCTCCCATCTTCTCCCAAACACAGATCTCATCTAGGCCATCAGATGCCAAACATAATCACTTCTATTTTTTTTTTTTTAGTGGCTTGTCACTAAAAGTAATGAGCGCTTTTGTTAGGTTGGTATAAGCATCATTTACTTTCTAATTCTTTTTTTTTTAAGATTGTATTTATTTATTTGAGAGAGAGAGAGAGAGACAGTAAGAGAGAGCATGAGAGGGGAGAAGGTCAGAGGGAGAAGCAGACTCCTCATGAAGCTGGGAGCCTGATCCGGGACTCGATCCTGGAACTCCGGGATCATGACCTGAGCTGCAGGCAGTTGCTTAACCAACTCAGGCACCCTACTTTATAATTCTTGAAAAAAAAAAGCTATTTGGATGTTAAGGCCAGTGATGACAAAGCGCTGGACAGATTATAGAACTAAGACCCCATTTTGCTGCATGACTACTGAAACACAGGCTCTTCCCCACCATTTAGTCTTAGAACCTGGTCAGTTTCTCATGGGCAATCCATAAAAATGACACACAAAAAATTGTAAAATCAGATGAGAAAGTTTCCTAAAACATGGGATATGACCTACAACTGGAACAATAATGGAGGAACATCCACTATGAATTCATCAGCATTTCAGGGAGCTGGTTTCTTTTCCCAAATGAAAAGTGTTCCAGAAAAAGAAATACGGGGTCAAAGTCTGATGTGGAGAATTCTACTGGATGTTTTAATATACCATTAAAAGATTTCCTAAAGTGTCAGGACAGAGCTTATCATGTCTGCCTTGAACTACGGAAGTCAGCAACGCTCATCACAGGGCATATTTTGCCACAACACTGCATCTGAGGAGAGAGAAGCCACTAAGAGTGACAGTGGTATCCAGGAGTTTGAGAAGTATGGCCATAGCAAGGGGTTCTGCAGCTCCAGGATTTTAGTCCCTCTGTCATAAGAGGGATCTATGAGACCTGTTGGTCTCCCTCAGCTGAAAGGGGAAGAAGGTGTTTAAATTCCAATCTTGTCACAACCAAACTGTCCTTGTCTCAGATCTTAGGAGATACACACAGTCTTTCCCTCAAAATGCTGCTTTGGGGAACACTTTAAACATGAAAGGCTGTTTGTGTTTGAAAGAAGACATCCCATATACTCATAAATAATTTAAACTGCAGCCACACGTTTGCAGTGCTCAACCACAGGAGTGGAAATTGCACTGAAACTCTCCGCACTGTGTTAAGTCATCCCTTGGCTATGCACGAGCTATAATTTATTTCAACCTGATGGAGCTTTTGCTTCCCAGATGAGTTGAACAGAGCCATGAATGTGAGCATCATTTTGTGAGCAAGGCAGGGCCAGAAGCTGGCTGAAAGATTCCGAGGCAGTGAGTGTTTTGCAAACTCCAGCAAATACCTGGGAGGGCTTCCTCTGAAACTTGATGTGAGTTTCGTTAAGTTCTCGGGCAGATACCATCAGTAGTATTGGGCCCTTTTGTGGAATTGGAACACAAATGGCGGCTGAGGATATAAGGCTCAGCCTAGAAGGGCAGGAGGAAACACAGCTTTATTCTTCCAAAAAATAATTTTGAATTGTGGTTGGAGAAAAAAGATCAGGAAAACTGTCTTGTTGAATTGACTTTCTGTTGTCAAATCTCCAATGTTTCATTTGTAGCACATGTTTCCTTTCTCTCTGTATATCCATCACTGTTATCCCTCAAATGAGCTCAGATTTCCACATGGTGATTTATTGAGATCTGGTTAATTTTTCTATTATGAAGCCTAGTGATCTGAATAAAATACCAACCTTGGTTTTGGTGTACAATATTTGCCTGCAGAAGGAGAAATGGCTATTTCCTCAAGGGGATGACTGCAGGAGGTAATATCCCACCTGGGACATTTGTGAATGTCAAAGGAGGCATTGATAATTTTGCTGGGAGGACTGGTACCTACTGGCACTATACTGGGCAAATTCAGATGTGTGGCCACCCTACCTATGGATCACCAAGGACAGTTAACAAAATCATTTTCCCCAAATAGATAATGACCTTTGTGTCCAGAAATGCTCATTTAGTTCACTTTTTTTTTTCCAGAAAGTAGATTTTAATTTTATTTCCTATTTTATTGTCTGTAGAGAAGGAACAATCCCTGTACTCTTTTTTTTTCCCCACCTATTTTTTTGTGCTAGAGGGAGGCATAGATGGGCCCCAGGTCATGAATAAGAAATTTAAAATGTGGAGGAACATATTCTCTGAGACCTGTCCTCTACCTCTGAACAGGTTTTAAGTTTTCTTGGCAAATGTGAAAACTCCCATCATTGGAAGAGCTCTCCATTCAACCCATCTTGCATTAACCTTGATTAAGGGCCAAAGTGTTGCTTGCTGACAAGGAGATCTGTTGGTTCTCACTGTTCTCTACCACTTGATGGCTGGAATTCTATATTACCTAATAAACATATGTGGGTACTTTATATCATCAGACAACACCAATCATCTCCTTCTTTGGAGATACACAAACAGAAAGTCTTGTTCTAGAGCAAGAGCTTTCCCAACCTTGGCACTATCACCTGGGCACATTTGCAGACAGATAATTTTTATTGTGTGGGGCTGTCCTGTGCATTGCAGGATGTTTAGTGGCAGCCCTGGCTTCGATCCAATAAATGCAAGTAGCGTCCCCTAATTGTGACAATAAAAATTATTTCCAGACATTGAATGTCCCCTGGGGGGAAGGGAATGGCCCCCTGTTGAGAAACACTGCTTGAGACTTCCTTGCCTCTAGGCCTTTGATCAAACTACTCTTTACATCCATCTTCACCTGTCTAAATTCCACTTGTCTTCTAAGACCAGCTGGATCAGGGCCAGTATAAGGTATATACATGGTTATAAACAGTAGCTTAGTTATCAGACTATAGTTGGTTCAATGTTTTGCTCTGCCACTTTCTGCAGGAGAGCCTTGCTCAAGGAATGTGGCCTTTGTAATTCTGTCTTCTCATCTGTGAAATGGGAATAATAATAGCTCCCTCATAGGGTTGTTGCAAGAATTCAATGAGATAACATATAAAATATAAGCGATCAATAACATCTGCTCAAAAAAGGATTTCCTAATGAAATAGTTCCTGTAAAGTGATGAGAATAGTGCCTGGCACATGATAAGACTTCAGTAGATATTAGCAGTCATTGTCATTATCCTCACTGATGAAGAAATTCTGGCACTGAGGGATCAAGAGTCTTGGTCAAGGTCAAATATGTGCAGTGTGGCAGAATCATGCCTTAATACTCCCAGCAAAATGCTCTTTACCCCACTCCAAGCTTTAAAAGATCAAGGACAATTCCAGGAAAGATGACACTATTGGCTAGATGAGCTCTGGGCAGTGCTGTGATAGCCAGGACTTGGCAGTACAGGTGAGGTGATTAATCATTCGGAACTGGAGAAATCGGAATGAATGCTGTTCAAGGGAGCGTTTAAAGGCACAGGATCCCTTAAGTACCATCCTCTGAAAATAAATTTTTAAAAAGGGAACAGAAAAATAACAGGAACACTTAAATCTCTTCAAGCAAAGAACTGGCATACCAGACCCGGACCCTTGTAAGATGTCAACCCTTGACTGTTAAAAGAACCTTTGTCACACTGAAAAGTAATTAAAAAAATTAAAAATTAAAAAAAAAGAAACTTTGTCTATGAGAACAGACAGATGAACATAGAGGATAAGACTACTCTAGGATAAAAAAACTACACCAAAGAGCAGGCACTGCCAGGCACGCAATAAACATGTTATAAGGTAAAGAACTAAGGATACTTGCTCTCCCTACAGAGCTGTATTTAACTGGGATTCTTTCTGTTCTTGCATAGCCTTGGAGAATTACTCCTACTGCCAAGAGGCTGTAGCTTCTTAGGAAATAATAGGCCAGAGTAGTTCATTCATCATATCTTGTGGGTTGGCAGCCTTTGTCATCCTGCTCTTTCTCCTCTTCAGTGAAGAAGCTGGGTATTAATTATACTGAAGGACTCTTGGTAAAGTAGTTAGCAAATTGGAGGTGCCTTGGTGGGGTGTGTGGGCACACAGGCAGCTCTGCATGTGGTGTGTATCTGTGTGTGTGTGTGTGTGTGTGTGTGTGTGTGTGTGTGTCTTTTTTATCCAGGAACAGAGTTGTCATCTTTTGCTTATGATAGTCCCTTTTCAAGGTCAATATCAAAGCTATGTATCAATAGTCCAGTTCTAGAACAGACATCAGCCACATCCCTGATGGCAGAGGCCCAAGCCATGTTAGGCTCTTTTGTTCCTGGTTGTTTGGGAGGGCCCTGGGGGAAAGGGTCAGGTAGGAGGGGAGCAGATAAGAGGGGGAAAGACTACTCAGGACTCTGGGCAGCAACTACTTAGGAATGGTGGTAGGGAGTTAGCCTGATATTTTTACAGGTGTGTGTCGGCTAATACCAACCCTGGATGGATGTCCAGTATAAGACATCTGGCTTTATTTTATAGGCATAGGTTCACAAGGCTGGCTCTCAAAGGAAGAGTTTCTCAAACTTGTGTGCGCAGTTGGTCTGTGCATGAGAATCCTTGGTTTGCTTGTCCCAGTTACACATTCCTGGAGGGGCTGTCTGGGAATGCGTGTTTTAAACAAGCTTCCCAAGTGATGCTTGAGCAGCTACAGGTTTTGATCTCTTCCTCAAAAGTGTATTCAAAGAATAGGAGGACGCCGATGGTTCAGAAAGATGGCATGTCCCTACACCAAGTGAAAAGGAAGATCTGAATCACTTAATTGGAAAGAGGTTGTGATGTGACAGAGTTCATACACTTTCAATTAGCATGTGCTCCAAAAGGCACTAGAGAGAGAGAACTAAACTAGACCTTTCTTCCTATATTTTTCTTTGTTTATTCTTTTTTTTTTTTAAGATTTTATTAATTTATTTGACAGAGAGATCCCAAGTAGGCAGAGAGGCAGGAAGCAGAGAGAGGAGGAAGCAGGCTCCTCGCTGAGCAGAGAGCCTGATGTGGGGCTCGATCCCAGGACCCTGAGATCATGATCTGAGCCGAAGGCAGAGGCTTTAAGCCACTGAGCCACCCAGGCGCCCCTTCTTTGTTTATTCTTATGAGTGACTTAATTTATGTCTTAGCACTTACAATATGTAACTGATCCTTTTAGAGGCACTATAAGGCACAGTATTTCTTATTTTATCTAAAGACCTGAGTTGACCACAAGCCATTTGATCGTGGTTGGTCTCAGGAAGAAGTAACCTCTAAAATTCAGAGGACTTTCAACTCCAATTTAGAATTCACTAGGCAGGGTCAAAAGAAGTACTTGACTAAAGCTTGGCTGGTAGGAAGTCCACTTTACAAATAAAGAGACCAAGGCTCAGAGACATTAAGTAACTAATCTGACTAAGATTACAGAGTCAATAGGCAGCGGCATTTCCCCAGAGCCTACATTATTAACCACTCTACTAATCCGCCTCCCATTATCACCATAATGGATACCTTTCTTTCACCGAGTAACCAATATATTGGAAGCCCCCTGAAGCCAGGGGCTGCTTCCGTCTTGTCTTACTTCCATTTTCCCAATGTCTAGCAGAATCTGGAGCTGCCCAATAGTGTGTGTGTGTGTGTGTGTGTGTGTGTGTTTCCTAACTGCACACAACAGAGATTCAAGATATGTGTTTTAGAATAAATAATTCACATTTCCCCTGGTGATTTGAATATACTTAACAAAAAGAAACCACTCAAATAGCCAACATACAATTAGGTCACTGCTCTATTTTTGTGGTTGCTGATAACTCAAATAGAGGTCATCCAATATGTTAAGAGAAAATGATGTGATCTTAATCCTTCAGTTCCTCTGTAAAGAAGCCCTCTCTCTATCTTCATCTATTGAAAATGCTTGTGTTCACTTTCTAAATTGCACCATGATACCAAAGCCTGCTTTGTGGACCACTGGGATAGAGCCTGGAAAAAACCATCCATCTTTATGATGCAATGAGGGCGCCATTGTAATCTCGCACTGGGAGTTATTGATGGAGCAAAGCGTACAGATCAATTTGGCAGAGAACCACTTTGAGGCTCTTCCTGGCCTTCAAATGCAAAAAGAGCATCACATCCTTTCCCAAAAGTCAATTTCAGGGGCAAAGGCAGAATTCTGGCTCCACATCAAGCCTGCCTTTTCCTCTAAATATTAAACGTATAAATTAAAACCTCAGATTTTTCAGGTTAGAAAGAACTTTAGGACAGTATCCAAAAACCCTGGTTTTCTGATTCCCCTCCCAAGATGCAAGTGTGGTTTTTATCAAAATTGCTTTGTTTCTTTGTCCTCAATACTCGCCTACCTTGAGAGTGGGTTGCCATCAACATAACACTTTGGATACAGTTCCTGTAGGCCCAGTTAACTGAGAGATAAGGGACCTTTACCCAACCTCCTTTGCAGCTAAATATGGCCATATGCTAAGTTTGAGCCATTGGAATACAAGTAAAAGTATGGACGGTCTTAGTCTCACTCTTAAAGAACCCTGGTTGTCCTCTACTTCACATGTTTCTTTTCTCTAGGCTGAGAAATGGAGAAAACTGGAGCACTCGGCCACCTTGCACCCAGAGGTGGAGCCATGCCAGGAACATGGCAACATGGCAGAGCTTGCTGCCAGGATCCCCAGACGACATGGTGGAACAGACTTACTGACCCACCATGCACTACCGACTACCCCCAAACTGTTATGCAAAAAAAAAGAAAAAAAAAACCACCACATTTCCCTCTCGTGTAAAGCACTACATCTTCAGTTCTCCTTATACAGTGCTTTAACCTGTCTCTAGTATAGGATTTTATCCATGTAGCATGCTTGGAATATGCTGGAAAACCAGAGAAAATCACAAACTCCTGCAAATCAGGAATGAAATTCCAATTGTATAGATAGAATTAATAATCATGATCTCTTGTGCAGTAATCATTGATACTTCAGTGCTGAGATGTTAAATTATGAGAAAGAGAAACATACAGCAAGACGGATGGGGGTGAAGCTTACAGGAGGCCCCTTTACCTGTTCTCGGTTTATTGCTCTGTTCAGTGACAAATGAACCTTGGCATCGCTGGAACTTTATTTGAACTCCTTCCCCCCCTTCCCTGTTAAGTACGCCACCCTTACATTTTCCGTGAACTGTTGTTCCAGAACAGCTTTAAATATCAGTAAGTCATGTGCCTAAAATAATTTTTTTCTTTTAAAAAGAGGAGAAAAAATATCTATGTCACAAGTCCAGGCTAAGTGTAGAGGGAAATGAATCATTGGAGCAGTACTCATGTGGCGCTATCAAGTTCATAGGCACTAGTCAAAGATATATGACTAAACACAGGAAGGTGGAAGCCTGAAGGAAGGAATTATATCTCCTCCAGTAACATGTGTCTGAGGAAACAGAGAAGTAAGATCATGATGATAGGGTTGAAGTAAAATTACTTAGAAGAAATTATGACATTTCAGGGTAGGATTTGGAATCCTGATTAAAACTCATGAGGAACAGTAAAATGGATATTATGCTATTTCCTCACAATTTCTGACCTAATAAACTAAGAATAAGCATAATCAGGGCTGGTCCATGAAGCACTGCCCAGTAAGGGGCTCAGTTACACCCAGCACCTAACACACAAGACGAAGTTCCAAGAGGCGGAGTTCAGGTCCAGGGGACATGAAAGGCAGCTCCCCGAGGTCTAGGAAAGTGTAGAAGAGGACAAAAGAGGCTTCAGTCATGAAATAAGGAGCAATGTCATCAGGCTTGTTTCTCAGAGGTCTTTTATTGACATCTTAAGAATTCAACGGAGCTGAATTCAGCTGAACTGAAAGGCATTCAATATAATTAAGCAGTGTTTTCACTGGTGTTATTTTTGCTTTTTAAATAAAAACAAGTAGGGTGGGAGGCCAGGAAGGAAAATGAGAAGGAGTGAGTGAGTCTTCCTGATGCTGAGTAATAAGTGTTGGGCAGTGAGGTGGCTCTGGAGTGCCAGAGGGGGATGACACAGAGCCGGTGCATGGGATCAGGCACTGTTCCCTTCAAGGATCTCCCCTCTTTGAGTAAATGCTCACAGCTGAGGGTGTTTTAGGAAGGAAACTACATGATAGCTCATGTCTTTTTCTTGAGAACCAAAAAAAGAATTTTGCAGATATACTCACCTATTTTCCTCATCTATTCCCTGCCCCCCACCCACAGACAAGGTCACCTTCCTCTAGAACAAAATATTCCATCTCACAACCACAAATGTTTTGCAGTTCTGCAGGCTTACTTGGGAGGACTCCTTTCATCAGGGTCTTTCAAGGATGCATCTGTCCCAGAAATACAGTTTTGCTGCATCAGATGCATGCCTGACAAGGAACCTTTATTGTACGGTGGCAGCACACACACTTCTCCGCTAGGAACCACTGGCCAGTAAGGGAGGGATCTGATGAATGCTTGTTTCAAGCAGATAGACCAGTAGTTGCAAAGACACAGAGGCAGCATTCAGCAACCAGCACAAATAGCTCGGATCCTTCCGGTTGCTTATTGATGCCTAAAATTTCTTAACACTCCAAAATTGGAATTCAAAGGCTGAAAATGCAAATACCTCCTGAAATTGCCCCATCGGCAAACTTATTACACTGAATTGTGATTAGTCAGGCAGGCAACTGGTATAATGCCCATCTAAGTTCTTTGCTGTAGAGAGAAGCAGATAAAATGGTAGTGCTAAGAAAGCAAAGAAGGCTACAGACATTGACAAACTTGGCTGACTATATTTGAGAGGTTGGTTGGTCTCCAAATCATTAAGCAAACCAATCAAGTATATTAAAGGCATGCAATTATTATTTCAGTTTTCTCCAAGACAATGTGTTTCAAAAGTGAGGGCACCTGGCTGGCTCAGACAGTAGAGAATGAGACTCTTGATCTCAGGGTCATGAGTTGGAGCCCCACGCTGGGTGTGGATCCTACTTTTAAAAAAGCGAATCTTGGCTTCCTAATATAATTAATTGATTTGGGATGTTTTTATTATGCTCTGTTTGACAAGTCCTTGGGAAAGACCTTTTTATTTTGTTTTGCTCTAATTGTACAACAAAATTTTGTCAGTTTCCCTTTTTCAAGTTTTAATTAGTTTTTATCTCAGTGTGTAATTTAATTGAAACTCAAATGGTCTGCCAAAATGATACAGATGTATTCTTAGATAACAGAGTGCTAAAGTCTTAATATTTGTGTCCCCCATCCCCAAATTCATATGTCAAAATCATATGCCAAGTGATAATATTAGGAAGTGGGGCCTTTGGGAGGTGCTTAGTCATTGAAGCCCTCATGAGTGAGATTAGTACCCTTAAAAAGGAGACCCCGGTGAGGTCCCTAATGTCATTCTGCCAAGTGAGGTTACTGAGACAAGATGGTTTTCAATACATACATGACCTTGAACAATGAGAAATAAATATTTGTTGTTTATAAGTAGCCCAATTTATGGTATTTTGTTATAAAAGCCTGAATGGACTAAAAGAATATGTTTTCTAATTAAGAAGTAAAGGTGAGGGACACCTGGGTGGCTCAGTTGGTTAGGCGGCTGCCTTCGGCTCAGGTCATGATCCCAACGTCCTGGGATCGAGTCCCACATCGGGCTCCTTGCTCGGCAGGGAGCCTGCTTCTCCCTCTGCCTCTGCCTGCCACTCTGCCTGTGCTCGCTCTGCTCTCTCTCTGACATAAATAAAATCTTTAAAAAAAAAAAAAAAGAAGTAAAGGTGACTTATATTTTTTATCCATCCATCCATTCATCCATCCTCCTGCACTCCTGCCCTTCTCTATGTTCTTCACATCTCACTGTGTTCTCCTTAGAATTAAGTTGGGAAATAAAATACTATGATAACTAAGCTCAGGAATTTCTAATTCTTTGTGCTTAATAGTAAATGAATTCTGGAGGTAATCAAATCCATGCCAAAGAACTCTTTTTCAATAACTTCATGATGAAGTATGGACACTGCATGTATGGCAATCCCATTCTATAATAGGGGCTTTAATAAATAAGCAAAATACTAGAGCTCTACTTACTTGGACAGATGAAGAGTCAATATATATTATTATAATATTCCGATAGGACGTTCAAATTGGGATAAAATTCCCAGGGCAAATATAGCCCTTTTTATTTTTATTTATTTTAATTTTTAATTTTTTAAAGATATGTATTTATTTATTTATTTTGGAGAGAGAGCATGAGCAGGGAGAGGGACAGAGGGAGAGTAGAGAGAGAATCCCAAGCAGACTCCAGGCTGAGTGCAGAGCCTGACACAGGGCTCATAACTCAGGATCCCAAGATCATGAACTGAGCCAAAATCAAAAGTCAGATGCTTAACCGACTGAGCCACTGAGGCACTCCCAAAATAACCCTTTTTATAAAGAGAATGCAGCTTCATTCATTCTTCCCTCTCTTCTTCAATCCTCATTGTGTATCTACTATCTGCTAGCTATTGTTAGGTCCTGGGAATGCAGAAACAAGACTTGTCCTCTTTGTGAATAGGAAAGAAAATACAGTGTGATAAGGGCTGGGAAAGAGGCCTGCCAGATGCTATAAGAGCTCTGAGGAAAGAGACACATAATGCAGACCAAGAGTCACAAGGAGTTCTCACCTTAGGGAGGTACCTCCTGAGTGAGCTGGAAGGTGACTGCCAGTTTGGTAGCCAAAACAGGGGGCAGGTGCAAAGAGGTGCCCAGAGCAGAAAAAGAGAGCATGTTGCTCAGAAGCAAGGCATATTATTCTTATATATTCTTATAATATATATAATGTATTATATATATAAGAATATATATAAGAATATAATGTATTATATTCATATGTCTTATATAAGACATTATTCTGAGAACTGGGAAGAGTTCAGAATAGCCTGTGGTGTATTTGTGTGCGTCTTGGCACAGCAAGGGCAGATGGTCAAGGGCAAAATAATAGAGGGCACTGTGTGCCAAGCTTGGGGATTTTCACTTACTCAGAGAATGAGAGGGAAAACAAAGGATTCGGATTTCAGAATGACTGCTCACTCATAAAAAAAAAATTATAATAATAATAATACTTTAATAGAAAAACAAATTGAAAACATAGGCAATTCACAGAATAAGAAATAGCTATAGCTAATAAACATATGAAAACACATCCAACTTCATTTAGAAAGTGCCAAGGTTTCATTTTTTGATTACTGAACCAGAAATTACACTCCTTAAATGTGAGCATATAATTCTGGCAAGAGTGAGTGAGACATTCAGTCTCGAACATTACAGAGGGAATAATTTGTTACTCTTTTTCCGGGAGGCAATTGAGTAAAATATATGGAAACCCTCAAAAATACTCATTTTTTAACCCAATAATTCCCCTTCTAGCAACTGATCCCAGGAAAATGAGAGGTAAGAGTTAAAGATTCAAGCACAGAGTTGTTCACTTATTGTTAATTAAAATTAAAAAAAAATAGATGAAATCCACATGCTCCACAATGGAAGAGTCATTAAATTATGGTTTATTTGCTTTATTTTCTAGACTATGAGGTAGTCATTAAAATAATATTTTAAGTAATTTCTAATGATATGGGATAATGCATTATGTGTTATGGGGAGATTTCAAGCAATAAACCGATATATGTAGCATGATCCCAGTGGTGATTAGAAAAAACTACGCATTCATTTTTTTTTAAGCAGGAAGGAAATGCATCTATATGTTTAAAATGGTTATATCTGAGTTTTAAGATAATGAAAAGCCTTCATTTTCTTTGTTACATTTACAGAGCATTTCCCAAATTTTAAGAAAAATAGTGTGAACACATATCATTTTTATACTTTCAAGTTATTTTTTAAAGGGGAAATTTTAATTCATCTGTGATGTGTAGGCAGAACTGGAGGGTGACAGAGAATTGAAACAGGAAGCCCACACTCACGGGCTGCTGTAGTAATCCAAAAGGGAAAAAGTAGGGGTCTGGTGCCAAGGTGGTAGCAGAATGATAGAGAAGTAAAGAAAGCCTCAACGGAAATGAAACAAGATGGGATCAGGAGGGAGACAAACCATAAGAGACTCTTAATCTCACAAAACAAACTGAGAGTTGCCGGGCGGGGGGAAGTGGGGGAGGAAGTATAGGGTGGTTGGGTTATGGACATTGGGGAGGGTGTCTGATACCGTGAGTGTTGTGAAGTGTGTAAGCCTATTTATAGACCTTATCCCTGGGGCAAATAATACACTATATGTTAATAAAAATAATTAATTTAAAAAAAAGAAAGCCTCAAAGGACATTAAGGAGGAAGAGTCCTCAGAAGAATCCATATTGCATGGGCTAGGGCCACAGGAAGAAGGAGGAGCTGGGTGGCTCCCAGATTCCTGGTGAACCTGGGAAGCAGCAGATTTGCAAGAATAAAGAAAAGAAATACTCCACTTTGGACATGTTTTTATTAGTTGTGCCTTTGGAATATCCATGTGGAGATGTCCAGTAAAGAGTTCCTTTTACAGATTGGGGTCTCGGGTGACAGACCTGGGTCTGAGAGACAGACATGAAAGTCATCA
Source organism: Taxidea taxus jeffersonii (assembly GCA_003697995.1). Taxonomy (NCBI): domain Eukaryota; kingdom Metazoa; phylum Chordata; class Mammalia; order Carnivora; family Mustelidae; genus Taxidea; species Taxidea taxus. Next base: position 49,521 of record RCUC01150138.1, on the reverse strand, counting down.
AGACATATGTGAACTTGACTCAGAATTTGGGATGCGTGACATAGAGATGAAGTACGGGCCAAAGACAGAACCTGGAATTGAACCTGGGGAGACTAACATTGATGGGAAACATGGAAGAAGAGAAGATCAGAATGAAGATGCAAAGTAGCTGGAGAAGAGAAGAAAAGCCACGATGGGAACTAATGAAGAAATTCATGCCAGGAAGTGGGGAGGGGTGACCTGTGTGAAAGGCAGAGGAGGTCAAGACTGAGAAGTGTCCATCAGATTGGGGGTAAGCAAAGGCAGTTTTCATAGGCAGAGGATGAAGGCAGGACTTCAGTGAGTTGAAGAGAGATGAGGAAGCATGGGAAAACAGTCTGCTATTTAAAGACCTGAAACAGCGAAGAGAAGGAAAAAAGATGGGAAGTGGCTGGAGGGAGCATGGTTTTGAGACTGCAGGCATTATTAGGATGGAGGACACCTGGGTACAAGTTTGCAGCTGGAGACAAAGGAGCCAGGGAAGATGGGGGCATTTGAAGATTCAGGGGTAAGAAGGATAGTGATGAATCCGGGAAGGCAGCAGAAGAGAGAATCCAGAACTGGATGATATCTTGGGCCAAAGAAGATATACTTCTTCCAGTGTTACTGGAAGGGAGGGAGGAGGGAAGAGGTAAATTTGTCAAAAGGCGCTACTCGTTGACTATAGGGCTACGTCTTGTGCAATGGCTAGGGATGCCTTGGAGTCAGACTGTCTGGGTTTGAATGGGGGTGGGGGGAAGCTCTAGGGGAAGAGGGCTTGTTTTTGCTAATGTTTATTGAGCGTGTACTATACTGTCGTTATTGTTCTAAGAGGCAATCTCATAAAGTAAGTCCTGTTGTTATTTCCACTTTTGCTTACTGGTCTCAGTTAAAGATTTGCCTAAGATCACGAGGCTAAGAAGCAGGAAGCTGGGATCACTCAGTGCTCAAGCACAGGGGTTCTGGAGCTAGACTACCCTGCTTCTATCACACTGAGCCACTCAGGGTCTCAGTTTTCCCATCTGTGAAAAAATAAGTACGATATTGAATTGGCCTCTCATCATGAGTATTATAAAGGATCCAATACATATAGAATTGAGTAGTCCAGAGTAAGCACTCATTATCATTGCAGTGTTGTTTATGATAGCGAGATACTGAAAGCCCCCAAATGTGTAATAGGATAAGACTGTTTAAATGAATTATACAAGGATAATAGCAAAGTCTTCTCCAAAATTTAAAAATCAGGATAGCTTTTAAGGATGAAATTGTGGGAAGTCACCTATTAACCAAGCAATAAGCCATGTAATTGGCAAGTACCCTAATCTGGAACCCTGCATATAATCTTGAATATATCTGAAGCTGTGGTTTTCAAAATGAGGTTGGACTTCATGCCCCGCTGGAATTGGCAAGGGTTTGCTGGCCCCCCACCCCCCATACTCTGTAGAGGCTGGGCCTCCAGCAGACCCACCTCAAATACACAAGGAGATATATAACAGAAGTGATGGGTTGAATTGTGTCTCCCTGAAAAATATATGTTGACATTCTAACTCCCCATACCTCAGAATGTGACATTATTTGGAAGATACAATTTGTTAGAGAGATAATTAGGTTGAAATGAGGTCATGAGGGGAGGCTTGAACCCAATGGGACTGGTGTCCTTATAAGAAGGGGTAATTGAGAGACACTCAAACAGACACACTTCATGCCATGTGAAAATGAAGGCAGAGATTGGGGTGCCATTTCTTCTAGCCAAGGAATGTGGAAGATTGCCAGCAAATCGCCAGCAGCTCAGCTGGGTTCATGGAGCAGATTCTCTCTCAGAGCCCTCAGAAGAAACCATCCCTGCCAACACCTTGAACTCGGACTTCTGGCCTCCAGAACTGTAAGACAATACATTTCTGTGTTTTAAGTCACTCAGTGTATGGTACATTGTAATGGCGGCCCTAACAAACTAGTACAAGAGCAATAATGCTAAGTCATTAAACACACAGTCCTTAGTCCGGTTCTATGATCATCAAGCAATCTTGGGGTGAACTTTGGCCTGCCATATTGCTCTCCCTACAAGGAGAGCTAGTTAGTGCATGTGAATACCCAGTTACTTTGGGGTTCTATTTCTCGGTGCATATTAATGAAGTGGCCTGGTTTATACATCAGTCATTCTTATGAGTTTGTATGTGGTCCAAAGAGGACCAAAGGGGTCCAGAAAGGTTGATTCACTCTCGGAATATTGACAATTACCAGCTTTCTGGGTCACAAAATGGAGGGTTATTTGCTGGAATGTAATAAAGACTCCCACAACACAAGGGATTGTTGTGGGGATACCACCTGTTGCTTTCTCTGATGGCAAATTTTGGGAATCATACATTCCCTTCTTACTTAAAAATAATGACAAAAGGCAGAGAGTTTAATTTATTCTCAGTAGATCCCATCTGACTTTGAAGATACCTAATAAACAAATGAATACTTATGTTTCTCTTTCCTTAAGGTTGCATTTACTTAATACATTATTCATGATCTCCAATTGAAGTTTATATTTCATTATAAATTTTTAAAATATAAAACAATTTTTCTCCACTATGAATCATTAAACCCTGAATCATAATAATGGAAGGAGGAATAGCAGCATAGGATAAACTTATCTGACACCCAGAGGCCATCTGACCCACCATCTGGCCTCTTACTTGTACATAAATATTCCCTGAACAAGGGCCTATGATGTTCTGAAAAGCTCCACGCAAAGATTAATGGCATAAAAAACAAACAACTTACCAACCACTAATGACAAGATTCATTCCAATACTAAACCATCCTCTAATGCAGTATTCAATAAATGTATCTCCTGTAAATCTTTCCCACTACTAGTTTCTCCTTTTCATGGAGTGGCTGCCTAGGTGGCCCATCACACAGAGCAGACTCAAAGCCAGGCCTTGAAGAAGTCCAATCCTGTCTTTTGCCATGGTACCCGAAATACTCCAAGTTCCTTTCCTCATTTTCTTTCCTTACGGTGAAAACCGTCCTAATTTTTTTTTCTCTTTCTGAACTCTCCCCAAGAAAATGTTGTGCTAAAGCCTCCATCTGACTTGCAGTATTCCTTTATTATGTTTTAAGGGCCTGGTCTTGAACTTGCCCAGCTCTGCAGCATGGGCACGTTCTCACTGCAGCAGATACCCTAGGGGGATGGGGCATTCCATTTTGCAAAAAAGGATTTCAGGGCAAAGGATCTGCAGACACAGATTGGCTCAGCAGGGCTCTGCCAGGTCTCTGAGATGAGAAGAGGCAGCCTTTTATCACTTCAGAGGGTAAGGCTACGCTTTCTTCTTAAGGGAGTAATCAGAGTACAGCCCCCTAGCCGGGGAACAGTGGAAGGTTTGTAAACAACCAATGTCTCTCCTGTACCTCCCACAGGGTGCAGAAGCGCTAACCAACCCCAAGTCTGAGTTCTTACTTAAATAACAACCACTGCAAAGTCTGAACAGATAGAATCAGCCAAAAATAAGTAAATAAATAAAATAATGTGGAGGAGAAATGCTAAGAAGTGCTAGAATTTTCCATAGGTGGAAGCATACAACATATATATTTTTTTTTCAGAATCCCTCAAGGACCAAATTAAATTTGAATTTGTCTATGTATTCTAAAATATTTATCACTATGGGGGCCCCGGGGTGGTGCAGTCAGTTAGGCATCCAACTCTTGGTTTTGGCTCAGGTCACAATCTCAGTGTCTTGACATTGGGCCCCCCATCGGACTCAGCTCAGTGAGGAGCCTGGTAAAGTTTCTCTCTCCCTCTCCCTCTGTCTCTCCCTGCGTGCACGCGCTCTCTCTCTCTTTCTCCAAAATAAATAAATAAATCTTTAAAAAAAATAAAATATTTATCACGATGGATTCAATCATTCTAATGGCAATGACAACTACCAGCCTCAGCCTCTCTAAACTGGTAAGAAAACTCCATCTTTTTAAATTTATACTATTTATGAAGAGAGAGAAGTTTCTTAAGACATTTTCAGAATGCTTCCTGCTAAAGGTAGTTAAAAGAAAGGCATTGGTTTTACTTTTTTCTGAAAATCATTTAACTCTAAATCTGTCTGCCCCAAACTGTTTAATAGAATAAGCAGAGAAAGAACTAATGGTCTGTGGTGAGAATTTCCCCGCCAAAGAGGAGAAAAGTGAGAAAAAGTAGAAGTGGAATGTCTTTAAATAAATTTTACCTGCTCAATATTCCGCCAAAGTCAAACTAGCTTGAAAGCTCTAGTCAAGTCCTGAAGGTCCAACAAACATCAGAAGAAAGTTGTTGATTTATGTAAATTGCATTACAAAGTCTGTTCTAATGCTTAACGACAGTGCCCAGTATCAATACTGTGGTTTCACAAAATGCAATTACCTTCTCAGCGGCTTACAAGGGAATAAAAATCCTAAAATAATTTAGAAAATAGTCTTCTTTCACTACTGTGAGATATTGTAAGTGCTTTCCCAAGTTAGATGACATTCATTCCTAGTTGTAAATAAGACTGATTTTTTTATGGGGTGTCATAAACGTCACTTGGTTTTGGGCAGGCAGTAACATCATGACAGTGTTCAACTAATTAAAAATAATGTTGGGCTGGGCACAGCAGTGAGGGAAATAGCTAGCAAATCAGGAACCACACTCTTTGAGGTCTGGCTTAAGCTTCTTGGCTTTAAACTTTATTTTCTACTAATGGCTCAATTTTTACAGTACAATACTACTAGTACTTATGCTAAATCAATATAGTTTTTTTAATTTGGTAAATCTTAATATTCTCACAGGCAGAATATTAAGATTAGAATCTTAATATTCTCTCAGTTTGGTAAATGCTATACAAATTAATCACAGGTGGAAACTCTCTGTTGAAAAAGTTATCCAACATACAAGAATAGAATCTGCCCGAGTTCATTTGGGTTGCTAAAACAAAGTACAGTAGACAGAGTGGATTATAAACAGCAGAAATTTATCTCTCATAGTTCTGGTGGTTGGCAAGTCCAAGTTCATGGTGTTAGCAAATTCAGTATCTAGCGAGAGCCTGCTTACTGGTTCACTGATGGCTCCCTTCTTGCTGTGTCCTTACAGGGGTGGAAGGCAAGAGAGCTCAGTGGGAGCTCACTTTTATAAGAGCACCCATCTCATTCATGAGGGCTCCACTCTTATGACCTAAGCACCTCCAAAGTCCTCACCAACAACCATCACACTGGGGATGAGGTTTCAACATATGAATTTTGGGGGGCACAAACATTCAGTCCATAGAAATCAAAATATCATCTGAACATAATAAGTGCAGTTTTGAAGGCTGGTTTCTTAGGGTGATATCATCAATGCATATGGTTCTCCAGAGTACCATTACTGGCCCTTCCAATGCAAACATTTTTAGGACTTGTAGTTCATATCAGAGAACCTGCTCAGAATTGCTATTTGTAACAATAACACTGATACCGTTTGGGTACCTACTCTGCATCAAACATTCAATTTGTATGATATCATTCAGTTTCACAATAACTCTGCATCGTAGGTCTTATCCCCATTTAATAGATGAGAAAAGTGAACTTCAGAGAAATGGTGGGTGGCTTGCTACACATCTAGAAACCAGAGACCTCCAGAAGCCTCTTTGGAGGACTCTACACAATGTCTGGAATTAGTAAAGCAAAATTACCTGAACAAAACTATGGATAGATGTCAGCAACTCATCATTCTTCTCAAGGATCCCTGTATGAGGCTTACAATTTAAAGCTGATAAGCATTTGAATCACTCATCTACACCTGAGCAAAATTAGGGAAGCTGAGACAATGCTATCATATTTAGAAGGCCAGTGTGTCCTCAAACCAAAAGGTCCACAGACCACATATACAGAAAGAAATTCTCAAAGATCTCTAGTGCTGACTTAAATCATTTTTATTTTAATTTTATTTAAATATGCATAAACACTGAACTAGGTATAATCATCTTATTCTTAAAGCGCTTATAAAATTATTTTTTTAAACACCCACATAGTCAAATTTGATACAAATTACAAAACCAGTACTACTTCAAATTAGCAGTGGCTCTCAGTGGCAATTGGATGCTGGCCTATCACACAGGATCGTTCTAGTGTGGCTCACCACTACCATCCTGTCCTAAGAAGTTAACTTTTCCTCCTTTTTTTGCATGGGAACCTGAGCAACTAATAAACTTCAGTTTCCTTTACCTTTTTATGGAATAAATCCTACCCTGTTCTTTCCTCCTAAAGTGAAAGTAATATTGCCACCTAATGCCTCGAAACCAGTGGTGAGTTGACTTCTCCCTGCCTCATCTCTTTCATCTGTAAAATGGAAACATAAACAGGACCTACTCGCATGGATTATTGTAAGGATCAAATAAGTCAATAAATGTAAAGTAATCACAGTAGTGTTTGGCATAAAGGAAAAGCTTCTCATTGTTATATAGTGTTATTGTAATCGTAAATACAAGGATTAAGAAAAATATAAACATGGGAACTGAGAGACAGCTTCAGAGCTCAATTAGTAATAAGGTGATCATATCAATGATTCAGAATCTAATTATATTCAATTATGTCATATACATGAAGATAGACTAATCAATCAGAGGTGCATATGGCATGTATATTGTAAAGTCAAGGACAACTAGTAAAGTTTTAAAAGAGATATTAAAAGAACCCAATAGTTGAAATAAAATGGAATATCAAAAACACTCAATGCAAAAGCAGGCAGAAAAAGAAAAAAAGGGAATAAAACCAGATGGAATAAGTAGAAAACAATTAGAAATGTAATGGACTTCAATCCAATCATAGCAGTAATTACATTAAATATAAATGATCTAAACAGATGAATTAAAAGACAAAGATTATCAGATTGGGTAAAAAAGCAACACCCAACTCTAAGCCACTGACAAGAAGTCCACTTTAAATATAAAGTCATCTACAGGTTTAAAGTCAAAGAATGGAACAAGATATAACATGTAAACACTAGCAACAACAACAACAAACCTGGCAGGGCTATATTAAAGTTTAATTACCACAGAAATGAATACATGAAAATTTAAAACGTACAATCACCATGCCTGTATTTAAATCTCTGATCTCTAATTGTCTCCCTGTTAAAGAACTCATAGATCCCTAAGAAATAAGACTGGGAAATAAAACTGAATTCATCTTACTTAATACCTTGTCTCAGATGCTTGAGAGCTACCACATCAAATTTCTCTTTAGTTTATTTTTTGAAAGCCTATGTAATGCCATTTATTCATTTGTATGGAATCCAGATAAAGTAGAATAATCAGGGAGCAGGAATATTAGATTGAGACATGTCCATGAATTCTAACTAGCTGAAAACAAATTTGAATTCCAGTCACGGATTAGACACATCTTTCACTATTAAATGACCACATTCTAAAGATTTCATTTAGCTAAAGTAGGAAACTAAAAATGGGATCCTATTTCCAGAATTCCCCAGGCAGTGTAGGCCTTAATTAAAACAAAGTAAAACAAAACAGATAGCTTTCTAAAGTAAGATTATAGCAACTGAAGGGGCAGCAAGACTCTATTATCATTTTTAAAAACTCAGAAGTGGAAAAAAAAAAAAAAACCCGGCGTGGGTAAACTGAAACATCTTGTCCCATAGCGAAAATCTGGGCCATATTTCTTTCTTGTAGGAGGAAATGAGCATTCCAGCACTTGTGTTAACACAGAGTAGGTGTAAATGAAGGAAAATATTTATCAACATACAGTTAACACTACTGGTTCTAAAAGACAGAGATGTGGAAATGTTTCAATAAGAACAGATAAAGCACAGTCTGTTAACAGAAAATAACATGGTTCAATATCTGCGAATGTCCCTTAATCACTCTGTGCCTCAGTGTCTGTATCTGTAAAGTGAGGACTAAACCCCTTAGGATGGCTGTTAGGACTGCAAAGATACAAAGGGATGGGCCTCAAGAAAGTTGTGCCTATGCTCAGGGACCCTGGGACCTTGACCAGAGGTGAATAGCTCAGGAGAAGTCATTGTAGCCCCTCATCTGGGACAATCAGATTTTCTCTGGCATTTGACATTTCACGAAGAAGTTAACACACTCATTCATTCATTCAACAAATACCTATTGAGTGTCTACTAAGGGCACTATTCTAATATCTGCTGAATAAGACTGAGAAAGATATTATAGTCCTAACATTCTATTAGGAGATACACACAACAAACAAGGAAATATTAGATCCTTTCTAATGGTGAAAGTTCAACAATGGAGAAGTGATGAAGAGGGACTGAGTAAGAGAGCAGCTACTTCAAGTTGGGTGGTGGGAAAAGTATTTCTGGGGAGGTGATGACAAAGAGTCAACCACATAGGAAATCTAGGGGAAATCATTCCAGGCAGAAACAGAAAGAAGGCCAATGGGGCCTGGAGCATAAGACTAAGGACTGAGTAAGTAGAGATGAGTTTAGACAAACAGATCAAATCATATAGGGCCTTATAGGATAATGTGTTTGGATTTTATTCTCAGTGCAAGACAGAGCCACTGGAAGGTTCAGTCATAGAGTAACATGACCCAGTTTGTGGTTTCAAAAGATCACTCTGGCTGAGTGATCCAAAGGCAGGGGTAGAGACTGGATTATAGAAGAGCAAGGAGAAAGCAAGAGAACTGTCAGGAGACAACTTCAGTGTCCAGAAGGAAGGTGATGTGACTACAGTTACAGTGGGGAGAGGGTGTGTAAGAAGTGCAGTTTGGAGGTGAAATCAATAGGATTTGCTGACATGGGGACATGGGAAAGAATACAATCAGGGAAGACTGCTCTGCTTATGGTCTGAGTGACTGGGTGGCTGACAGTACAGTTTCCTGAAATGGGGAGGTCTGTGAGAGGAGCAGGTTTGGGGGGTGGGGAGGGGAATCCCAGGATTCTGATTTGCCAGGTTACATAGGAATGCTGGATTAGACACTGAGTGACATGTTAGGTCCCAGTTCTGGAGACATCAGAGCAACGTCCAGGTAAGGATCTGCAAATCTTGCTGTCCTCAGGGAGTCCTGGTTCCTGCCATTCTATAGTCCTGCTGTTTAGCTTTTCCTGTGACTACATAAGATGCTCCTGCATCCTTTCAATCAACTGCCCTTTTTAGCTTTTCACCACCTATTGTTGGCCACCCAAAAGGACCTTGACAAATTTTTGTTGTTACAAAGATCACTCCTAAGGTGCTTTCTTGCTTTACTACCTTATATCTAAAAAGCCATTTCATAACTAAATTTGGTGTCATCTTAGGTCATTGATGATGGCCATAGGAGGCACTGGCTACACTAAAAATAATGAATAATGGCTACATTTTGTTGAGTACAAGCGATGAAGGACCCATGTACTAAGGGCTTTGGCATACTTTATGCCATTTAATCCTTACAGAAACAATTCTGAACTGGTGGTGACTATCCTATTTTGCAGATGAGAAAATTGAGGCTCAGGGTCTTATGCGACCTGTCTAAAGTCACAAACAGTGTTAGGCCTGGGTTTCAAGGCCAGATCACGTTGACGCCCAAAATACATCATCAGTTACCACTGCTCTGCACTGTCTGGAGCAGGTTTTCCCTGCCATGACTGGAGATGACTCAGTGAGAATCCGAAAGAAAATTCATGATCCAAGTGGTGGTGGTATGGGAACTGCAGCAGCCTACAGGGGGCATTCACTGCACCAGCTACTATGCCATCTGCTATGGTAGGACTCTAAATAGAATGTGTATAGTTCCAAGCTCTATCCCTGCTTCAGCTTGGGACCCCGCGCTCCTCAGTGTCAGTCAGCAGAGTAGAACCAACATGAGACCCACATCTTCATATCGGCCTTGAGGAGGAAGGCACTTCACTGGGATCTTGTGATTCAGGAGGACACAAGGTATCTTCAGCAGTCAGTCATTTTACAGGCTGGGAAACTGGGTCTAAACAGGCTACTTTCCAGGATTACATGGCTAATTAGCGAAGAATTAAAGTTTAAAGTTAAAGTTTTAAGTTAAAGATTAAAGTTTAAGGGTTTCTTGAGTCAATGTCTTAATTAAAAAATTTCCAATTTTATTATGGTGCTATCTCCTCTCCTACTTGACAGTGAGGTCTTGGAGCCTTTCCTGATGGGATGGGTCATCAACTTCCTGTTCTCAACCTTGCTCCATCTTAATTTATTTTTATTGAGATTTAATATACATATACAAAATGCATAATCTTAAGCATCCATGTCAATGAATTTTTACAGTATAACCACCATCAATGTAACTACTCCTAGCTCCAGGTATAAAATCTTTCCAGCACCTTAGATGGCTCCATTCTGCCCCCTTCCAGACAATAACCACCTTCCCAATTCCCTGAGATAACCACTATCCTGAAGTCTATAGCCATAAATTAGTTTTTCTGTTCCTAAATTTTATTCAAATGGAATAAATATTTACTTTTAAAATCTGTCTTCTTTTACTCTACATTATAATTATGAGATCCATCCATGTTGCCTATAGTGGCCTATTCTTATATATTGCTGTGTAGCATTCCATCATGTAAATATATGTAGACTTATTCATCCATTCTCCTGGTGATGGGCATTTGGGTATTTTCCCCTTTAGGACTGTTAAGAACAAGGTTGCTATCAATATTCCATGCACAGTGCCTAGTAAACATATTACACTCATTTGTCTAGAGAAATAGAATTACTAGAGCATAGTGTAGATACATATTTAGTTCTAGAAGACACTGCAGTTTTCCAAAATGTAATAATTTTCCCTCCTACCAGCAATAAATGAGAGTTCCTGTTGTTCCACAGTCTTGCCAACCCTTGGCAATGACTTTTGCTTTTACCACTTTGTTGGCTGTGTAATGGTATCTCACTGTGATTTTAATTTGCATTTCCCTGATGAATAATGTTTTTGGCCATTTAGATATCTTCTTTTTTGAAATGTCCGTTCAAGTACTTTGCTGATTTTCAGTTGGATTATGTGTCTCCCTCTTAGTGATGTTTAGGATTGCTTGATAATTCTGGAGGTGAGTCCTTCATCAGATACATGTTTTGTGAATATCTTCTCTCAGTCTGTGGCTTGCCTTTTTATTCTCTGAGTGGTACCTTTGGATGAGTACGAGTTCTTAATTTTTGATAAAGGCCAATTTGCCCATCTTCTTATTATGGCTAGTGCTCTTTGTGTCTTGTTTAAGAAATCTTTGCCTGCCCTAAATATTGCCTCTTTAAACTCAGGAAACTCAGGAACCATTTAGAAGTTGTGTGTATTTGACCAGTTTGGAAAATGCTGACAATCAAGCCTTTTTAGGCATATGAGAAGAAAGATATTGGGAGATCAGCAGGGAAGGAGCACAGTGGTGCCCAAGCAGATGGCAACGTATGGGATGCTTTGGTGGTACATGGGGGGAAGGCAGAAATCAAGGACTATAACTGGAGTTGGTGGGGAGACTTTCCTTCTTCAGAGAAAATAACAGTAGCAACCATCAGACCAATCTGACCCAGATTTGATAAAGCGTGACCACCCCCACGCTTTTGATAAAGACAGTAGTCAACACCTCACACAGCAGTTGCTATAATTTCCTGACCAGGTTTAAAACAGGGTCCCACCAGCAGAATGCTGCACAAACAGTAGGTGTGCAAACAACCTTCTGCCTTTCTTAGAACAAAGTGGACTATAAATAAATAAAGAGTCACAAGTAACCAGTGTTTGTACTGGATATTTCTAGTGCATCACCTCATATTCCCTTGGCCCCACCTCTATCTTACTCCAACCACTGCCACAGTAACCAGTTCTGTGTGGGTTCTGATCAGCCTCATGCAGTTGCAATCTGGGGGTCTTGTTCTACCTCAGCACCTGTTTCTTTCCATCCCAGGCTTCTCTGCTGAGACAGAGCCAGGTACCCCAAGAATATACTTGGTATGCATGCACACACAACTCTGAAGGGCAGGGTAGTTATGATATGTGGGGACAAACCTGGGCCCATGATGGCTTGGAGCCAATGAGTAAATGATTCCCTGTTCCTTTCCTTGGACAGAAGGTTCTGTACCATATTTCATACAGCTTCTCAGGCTTTCCATGGAATCCAGGAACTAGGCACCATAGCAGCGGCCCACTCCACTACCCATTATCTTCACACTGGCTCCAGTTCCTTCCCTGCTTCCCACTGCGTGGCCTCCATCCCTGGTCTAGAGCTCCCACTCACCAGTAAAACACTTGCATTCCAGCTTTTATCTCAGGCTCTGTTTTCTGGGCACCCAGTCTAAGAGGGCACTAGGTATGATTTCTGCTTGATTCATTTCACTCCATTAGATTTCAAATGTGGATCAATTTCACACTTTTATAGCTTCAAAGGAAGACTCATACCTTTTATAGGGAAGAAATCATTATGAATAAAATCCGACCAATCAGCTACATACATCACTACAAGGATAATTTATTCAAGAATCAACATGATTCACTGTTAGCCACAGAACTGAAAATATTTCTCTGTAGACAGCTGCTGGAGAGGGTCCAAGACCAGGAATAAAATTTATGTTGGTTCATGAGCTAATCAAGGCATTGAACTCAGTTAAACCAATTCGGTATGTGAGAAATGTAGTAAGAAGCCGACTGTCCAGGAAATGTGAACTCATCATTGGCTTCCACAACCAAGGCATAGTCCTGTTCTCCACTGGAGGCATTTTTGGTTATGATCACCATCTTGTATGCCCGGCACCACTTCTGGTAAGCCAAGGTGCTCAAAACATGTTGCAGAGATGGTCGAGAGGGAGCCTTTCTAGGTAGGCATTGCGAAGGCAGTAGTGAACGTGTGCTGTGGATAGAGCCAGGATGCTACAGAACAGGGCTTTGCTGTACAAAATGCCACCTGACATAAAGGAATGCAGTGAGAAGTAGCAGCATGTCAATAACAGTGTGACATCCATCTGAAGGGCTGCGTGGCTCCCAGACTGGCTTGTTTTCATGTCTAAAGAGCCAAACAATAAGCAGATGGTTCAACTGAAATGACTTTCTCCCTGGTCTGCTCAGTGCAAGTCTCCTGCAAGAATCCCAGGGCAAACATGATGCTGTTCATCACCAAATGGGGAAAGTACACTGGCACTTCCAGACCCACGGTCACCACCCGATACCCTCAAGGTCCCTACAATCCCATACAGCTACACTTTGTAACTCTTCCAGAAAATGTGTGATGTTCTGGAGTAACCCTCCTCATGCTGTGGGCAATTAAAGGCCATGAGACAATGGAGAAAAGAGCAGGAGGAGAGTTAAACAGAGATGAGGATGAGGATGGTGATGGTGACATTCATGTGGCTTCTGGAAGTCAGTTCTCTCTGTTCACACAGCCTACTGGCATCCCATTTTATTTTAGCTGCCCTCACATTTATCATATTCTGGTTGACTTGACAGTCTTCTCATTAGTGTGAGAGCTCTATTTTGGAATTCTTTGGCTTTCACACCAAGCCTTGCTCATTACAGTAACTCAGCAAATGTTTCTGGAAGGCTTCTGAAGGCTTTGCTCAAATGCTATCTTCTCAATGAGGGTATTCTTGCCATCCTATTAAAAATTTCACCTGCTGCCCCAACTCCCAATACCCTCCATTCTGACATTGTTTTTACTTTTTCTCTTTAGCACAAATCATTTCCAGCATACTAGGTAACTTATTATTTTCCTTATCATCTCTCTCTTCCTGCTAGAAAGGTCCATGGTAGTCATTTTGTGGCTGACATCTCTCTATATCTAGAATAGGACCTGGCATATAATGGGCACTCAGTAAATTCCAACTGAATAAAGAACTTCTATCCCCAAATGGCAATTTCTGTTTTTAAACCCACTCAGAGCTAGTTTATGCTTCCCCTTGTGCTTCTAAATCTCCATTTAGAAAAACAGTATTTTTAAAAATTAACTATTTATTGAGCACTGACTCTGTGCCAGGCACTGTGCTGGGTGTTGGGGAAGCCAACAGGAACAAGTCGGGGAAGATAGGGTCCGGGCCTTCACAGAGTTTAGGGTTAGTGATGGGACATCTACAAGCGTGGGCTATGATTAATACAATGTAGCACATATGATGATAGAGACAAACACATTTGGGCATTAAGTGGGCATTAAGGAAACACAGAGGAGAGCATATATGCCTCAAAGATCAACTAGGGCTCTGGCAGAAATCAAAGCCCTGGAGAGCTGACGTTTCTAGGCTGCATAGATATTAACCAGAGAGTATATGTGAGGATAGAGAGAGGAAGGCAGAGGGTCATGGTGGTAGTTGAGAACCTCAAAGCTCAAAAGTTTGTATTCAGAGGGTGATAAAATTGTTTTCTTATTGTGTCATTCATTCAGCGTATGTATTTGCTATGCTTCTATTCTGTGGCAAGGTGGGGATGCAGCAATAAAGAAAAAAAGACAAACATTTCTGCCCTCATGGAGTTTATGTTATAGTGAGAAGAGAGAGCTAATAGAATAAATAGGTGCATTATGTAATATATTATAAAATAAGGGCTACGGGCAAAAAGAGAGCAAGGGAGGGGGGTGAAGAGAGATAGAGAGGTGAGGATAAGCACCGCAATGCTCGGTGTTCAGATACACCCACTTCTCTGTGGACTGCCTCCTAATATGCTCCATTAGGAATCTTCTCGTGGATGATGGTGGCCTGCCTATGTTAGTATTAAGCCTTACTCTCCCGGCTGTGAAAGAGAAATGGCGACAACAGTACTTACTTTCCATGGGAGGGTGGAGAGTCAGTGAGATGATACGGACACACACGAGAGGAGAAGGACTGGCAAGTAGCGCACACCCTCATCACTGTCAAATGTTATTAGTACAGCCAAATACGGCTTCCTCGATGACCCTGGAGAACTAGGCCAAGACCAACTCCTAGACCAACTGGCCTCTTAGCAGCACAAAATGTGAGACGTCTCAACGAAGGGAGAGGCGAGGCAAATGTTGGGTTGGGTGCAGCTGAGGGTGTCTTCTCGGCAGAGTCTGGGGTGGAATGAGACCAAAGCAGCTAACTGAACCCAGAACTGCTGAGCAAGGGGCAGCCGGGAAGAACCGCCCCTGGCAGCGGGAAGTACGGTGGGAGCTGGGCAGACCTACAGGATGGGAGAGGGGGACGTACAGCCACATCGTGTAAACAGTAAGCTGAAGAAACTTCAAATCTAGTCTGGAAAGAAGTTCTGGATGCGGGAAGGAGGACAGAGTAACTGTCTTCAAAGAACAAAAGCTGGGGTGCTCCGCTGGCTCTGTCAGTGGAGCACGTGACTCTTGATCTCAGGAGGTGTGGAGCCTCCTTAAAAAACAAACGAACAACAACAAAAAGCAAAGAACAAAAGCATTTTTCTGGCAAAGAAAGAGCAAACATGCTCTGCTTCCCCACAGAACATGCTACTACTAAGAGGACAAGTGGGGTTGAAGTTACAGGGCTGTAGAGAAAAAAAAAAAAAAAAGAATCGCGAAAACAGTCACACCAAGGCATGACTCAGTGATAGAGGACTCTATCACTGCAGGGTTCAAGGAAAGGCTGGAATTCTGGAAGGGAGATGGCTACATCAAGCATCATTGCTTCTCAAGTTCTTCCCAACCCCGAAGTTCTGACTTAAAGCCTCAATAAAAGAGGCAAAAAATAATGAATAGCTCAGGAGGGCTCCAAGCTTAGAAAGAATTTGAATAAACTCAAAGCTGATCACTAGATAAGACACGGAGGTGAACCTGCTCATATGGAGGTTTGTGTATATATACATATAAAGTCAGGATGTGAGGATAATACAGTCCACGAAGACTGCCCCAAATATTGTTTTGCCACTCAAGCCTCACCATAGGCCTTGCCCATGTGCATTCTGCTAACAGGGGCAGACCTGTAACTTGAGCCCAGTTTTCTAACTTATAGTCCACCATTCCTTCCAGGTCACTCTACACCATCTCTATGTAGGGTCATGAAAGAGGGATAAAAATGGAGACCTGAGTGTAACTGCCTCCTTACTGATTTCCCTACCTCTCCCCTCCCCCTCCTCAAGTTTTCTCCTTTCTCCTATTTAGGCTGGACTCCTGTGGTCCTGTGATCTTCTTAAATTATGGCTCTTAACAGTCTCATGATTCCTATGGCTCATGGGATTAATAACAACGCTTTGGTTGCTGCTCAAGGTCATCCACAACATTCCCCATCTTCACTCCTCCCTCTACAGCATTATCTTCCCCTACTCTGCCTATACTGCAGTAGGACAGGTGTAGGACAGTAGAGAGTGGTGGGGAATCACAGAATACTTGCTTTGTTGAAAAGAAGAGACTTAGCTCATCTTGAGCCAAGAAACAGAGTCAGGAGGTGATGATAATATCGTCCTTGAAAGCTGCCCAAAATGTTTTGTTTAATTCTCACCATAACTCTGGGAAGTCAGTGGTAGCCTATAGGAAAAGAGACTCAGGGATGCTAGTTCTACCACTCCTTTAAGAGAAAATAGGATGTAGACATTCAATGTAAAATTTCCCTGATTTTTAAAGGCTAACAATGCATTAAATTTTATAAAACAACATGGTACAGGACATATAAAACCAACCTATAAGTTTGGTTCAGAAGTGGCCCTGTGGCAACTTCTGATCTAAGGATGTGCCTTTTAGATGAAGCTGGTCTTCTTCATTTGCCCAACTTGAAGGCAGCCATGATTCCTGGAAGCCCCATGTTACTAAACGTGCACCTTTCTCAGGGCATGTACACTAGTCGGCCCTGCGAGACTCTATGATTTTGGGGAAACAAGTTTTCTAGCCTTTGAGGATTAACATGACGCTCCATTCAGATTAGGTACTTACAAACAATTTGTGAACTCGGATTCAGAAGAAAAAAACTTGAAAGGATTTGGTTTTGCTTACATTTGAAGTCACCAGAAGAGGCTGGTGAGAAAGGTTCCAGACTCCATGCCTGGGTAATGACAATAATTGCCTGCAAAACCTGTGTAGGTGGATCAAGCAGAAGGTTCAAGGGGAAATTGAGACATTCAGTGCTTTATATTATACTCATTCAGACTCAAGAGCTTAAAGTACTTTTGGGTTTATTTTACTTCCATGTACAAGAAAGAATCTGGAGCTAGAACACCACCGGGAAGTCCTTAAAAAATTTTTGTGCCTAGAGCGTCTATTCTATAACACAGATTAGAAGGAGGACTGAATGAGGGCACATACTGTCCTGTTCCAACATACTCAGTGGGGAAACTTTGTTTCCTGATATCTGTGAAAAAGAATAAAGACAACTCATAATTCTTCCAGAGAAATCTCTTTGTTGACCTAACACAAGAGTGCTGCTTGCTTATCTCACCTTAGTATTGGCAAATAAATAGCTGCTCTTAACAATTTTCAATTTTTGCTACAGTGTTGAACCAAAGGAAGCAACTGGTATCATCAATATTAGCAACCTCATGGGAAAATTTGTCTGTGTTATCATTTTTGCAGCCTTGGAAGACTGGATGGATTTTTTATTTTATTATATTTTTCACTAAAATGGTTGATGCCCTATGCAGGAATGTCACTCAGAAAATTGTGTGGATTTCAGAAAAATGACACATAATTTTTGTGGCTGGAGCTAATATGTGATGTACAATAGAAAAAAACTGCTGTGTCTTTAACAGATCTAAATCTCATGATTGGACTCAGCTGAATTTAAGGTATTTGTACCATCAAGGTTTAGAGAGGAAAGAGGCAAGAAAAAATAATAGCCATTTATGGAGTGGCTGTGTGCTTTAAGTACATTCTTATTCTATTTAAACACCAAGAACAGCATGATTATCTCTACTTTACAAATGAGAAAACTGACTCAGAGATAATGAAAACTTCCCAAGACTACAAAACTGGTAACTGTTAGGATCATTGTTCCAGCCCAGGCTGGTCTGACTGTGAAACCCATTCCCTCTGCAGGCTACCCACTGCTCATGGGGGGGGGGGTCTTGCATTCCAATGGACTATCAGGGAAATTAAACTACTTGCTCCTAGTTCAGCCCTTTCTGTCTCCTAGGGCACCATGGGCTCCCGGTGCCATCAGGGCTTTGTTGCATCTCTGAAAGGCAGAGGAAGGCTAAAGAAATCTCAGTAGCCTAGGGGGCAGAGACTTGCTGGCTTATGCAACATTATTCTAGCCTTATCCAATGACTTCGAAGGATCTGAACGATACTCTGGATCTGATTAGAGATCAGTTGACATCTGTTAATAATGATCAATCTGCAAACAGAACTATCCAAGTGGATAGCAGCAGTCCATGAAGTAGGGTAAGTGTGCAGGACACCCCGTCAGCATGGACACGTGTCGAGTGCCATGGCATTGAGATGGAGTGGAGAGGCTGTCTGCTGGGCTCTCACTTCACCAGCTGATCCAAAGGGAAGCAGCTACACTGGACAGCGCCCAGTACCAGCCATGCTTTTCAAACCCCAGATCAAAGCTTCCTTGTCTATGAAACTGGACAAATTTCTTTTTTTTTTTAAGATTTTATTTATTTATTTGACAGAGATCACAAGTAGGCAGAGAGGCAGGCAGAGAGAGAGAGGAGGAAGCAGGCTCCCCGCGGAGCAGAGAGCCTGATGTGGGGCTCAATCCCAGGATCCCGGGACCACGACCTGAGCTGAAGGCAGAGGCTTTAACCCACTGAGCCACCCAGGCACCCCTGAAACTTGACAAATTTCTAAGATTGTGTAGTTTGAGGACTCATTAACTTTCTCCGTGCTAACATTCAACATATGTGAATTTTGTGACCTGAGTTCCCAAGTCATTTATTTAAAGGGTATGTTGTCACCTGCATTAGAAATTGCTACTCATCCCTCAATATCCGCCCTCCTCTTCTGTTTATAATCCTGAGTTTTAGTTGGGCACAGGGCTACCAGGAACATTCTCAGCCTCTCTTGAATCCAGGTATGTCCATGCACCTGTGTTTTCCAGCTGAATCTGGGATGAAGTGATATGGATGAGTGCAACTTTTGGAGTCTGCCCTGACAGGCAGAGAGGCTCCCCGCCCTCCCTGTTCCTCCAGCCTGCTGCTTAAAACAAGACCAGCCACAAACACAGGCACTATTAATTCATGGCCCCATCTCACTTTTATTCAGCATCTATTAATGTTGACTATTGTACCTAGGCAGGACTGCTGGCATGACGGCAACAGTTAAATACAAGGACATGGCAGCAAATGTTTCTTTCTCTTTGCTTCAGGTATGCTACCCTCTGGGAATCTTAGCCCCCATGAACATATTTTAGCAATAACAGAATATTAAGTTGTTTTTGTCTGTGTGTTTGTTCCGCATGTTTATTTGCTTTCAGGGGTGGGGGCAGAATACTCTAGGTCCTGCATTTAACATCGCTGAATTTCTATTTCCAAACTATTAAAAATCTGAAGAGGCATCAGGGCAGACCTTTTGAATAAGGGACATCTGCCTGCGCCTGTACGTTTGTCTCCTTCGTCCACCAATGAAGCGACTCCCCAGGGGAGGGACTAGGGCTCGGATTCCTGATTTTAGATCCCTGGCTCTAGAAGACAATCAATACATGCCTGCTGAAGGGAGTGTACTTCTAGGTGTAGTGCAAACACATACACCTTCCTTTCCCCAAGAACAACCTTGTTGAATGGCAATCTAATGACATCCTCTAGATGGTCACCTTTCTATTTGGACTTCTTTCCTCTTTAAAAACAAAAGACAGAGGGGTATCCAAAGCCAATTAACAAGGTGATTTGGAGATGCTGGGACTCTGCCCTGAGTCTGCAGGCCCTCTTCCTGTCTGGCTGGGATGGGGTGGCCCCCTCCTCTTCGATGGCTCTGCAGCATCAGCCTTGGTGAGGCCACGGTCATGCTACAAGTAGAGAGGACTTTCCTCCAGAGCAGAAGGGTAAGTAACTCCTTTGCTTACAATGCTCTCCATGGCCCAGTGCAACTGGACTCAAGCATAAGGTCCAGCTCCTCCGCAATGCAGGCCTGGCCTCTGTATAAGCCAGCACCCACCCAGGGCTACTTCTCTGTAGCATCACCACTCTCCCTGGCATTTTTGCTCTGTTGCAGGCCCTTTCCACCCCCAGAAATACCCCCTCCTACTTCCCACTTCCCTTCACCTATGGAACACCTACTTAACCTATGAAGCTGGAATTCAAGAGTCATCTCCTCGAGGAAGCCTTTTCTCATCGTCCCAGACCACCCTCTTTTAGATTCCCAAACCAGGCTTACCCAAACCATAGCGTTTTCTAAACTCAATGTATCTATTTACCACCTCCACTCCTCCAACAACCTGTGAGCTGCTCGAGGGCCAGAGGCATGTTTCTGTTCCTGAATTCCCAAGGATTATTCCTAATAATCACTTATTAGGTAATAAGCACTGCTCTGAATTCCTAGAGCAGTGCTTATTACCTAATAAGTGCTCCACTGTGTTTGATAAATGGGGGAGGAATGGATGTGATGTCTCACAGACATCAGTAATAATGTACTGATCACCTATATTCCAACAGCCCTTAACTTCAATCTGTATTTTTTCTTTTCTTACATAAATAAGAAAATCCATAAATAAGATGTAGCATGAACTCAGGTCTTTTTGCTTCCAAAGAAGCTGCTTTCTACTAAAGCATTATCCTAAGTTACTTCTTGGTTCCACCTCCAAGAACTACGCAATGAGAATGTGAAAGAAAAATAAGCAAACTTAAAAAAGTCTCTGTTGATTGGGCACTGGGGGAACACTTCTAACCTGAATTCCTCACTGACAGAATACTTCCCACCCACATCAAAGGGTTGGCATGAGCAAGCATTCAATGAAAGAGGGTTCAGTCCTCTGAGGCTTACATAAATGTTGACTATTGTTAATAATAGGTAAGTGTTATTTAAATATAGAATATTATTTTGCTGAGCATTATAAAGTATGGAGCACTTTCTTTACAATGTGAGACTATAAAACAGACCATCCACTAACCTGCTCATTAATAATTCAGATCTACTACTTCTTTATTCAGGCAATGAACTTTTAGTCCAGTTCTTATTCGTTTTTTTGTTTTTGTTTTTCTTCTTTACTATCACAGAATTATTTACTAGTTTTATGACAAAAGTTAATAAGCAGTCAGATGAAGAAGCACATGGCAGGACACAGAGTTTTTAGGGCAAGAAGCCTATTAAGCAAAAGAGAAATTGAGCTCAGCTTGGGTGATTAATCTAATTTCCACCTATCTCCGCAGTTTTAAAATAGAAATAAGAAGTGAAGGTCAATATTGAAAGAATTGCAATTATAGTTAGGCATTATGTGGTGAAAATAGTCTATAAACCCATTTAAAATTCCTGCGCAGAGAGAAGTGTTTAAATATATTTTGAAAAAATAGGTTCTGTGTTCAACCTCTCTTTATGTCAATTGGCATCTTGCCTTAAACCCCTGTGTTCTGCCATACACACTGCTCTCTGACTGCTTATTAAACCTGGCCTTTTATCTGGAAACCTGGATCTCCCTTTCCTTTCAAAGGAGGTGGTCTAACTACATGCTCAAGGATACTGAGAACTGGAGCCTATTACTCCTTTGTTAACACACATTTTCTCAATGTTACTGCGTGGCAGTCTCTAGGAACACAGCAGTGGCAAAGGAAAAAGCCCCTGCCCTCACGACGCTTGCATTTGGTAGGAGGGGATGGCTATAGACAATGACCCATAAATAAACTCACAGAATGTCACCTTCTGATTGTATTGTGATAGAAAGCAAGGAGGGCAAGGGGTGGCTCGGTTACTGAGGAGCAAGCCAGGTGGACTGCTAGGAGGAAGAGCATTCAGAGCAGAGGGCGACAGCAAACACAAATTAAAGGTGTTGCTTGGCATGTGCAGGGAGCAAGGTAGTTCGAGTCATATGAGAGGAAGAAATACATGGAAGAGATGGGGACGGACGAGGTAGTTGGGGCAAGGTGCGATGAACCTTGAGGATCCCAGCAAGGACTTGGGCTTTGTTCCGAGATGGGAACCACTGAGCCTCTGAATTTGGGCCAAGTGGGGGTGAGGGGTTTCCAGACTCTTTCCCTTTCCATTAACTCAGTCACCTTGGCAACTTCCGCATGGCTTCCCTGCCCTCCCCGAAACCCCCAGGTGGCTCCTGTTTGTTCAGACACCCCATTTCCTGCTGCCTCCTGCTCTCAAGGGGGCACTGACCTGGGGACATCTGGACGAGACGATAAAAGTCACAAAGTGGCCAAGAGACCCAGCCTGACAAATGCAGCATCCCTGCTGCCTTATCTGAGTCTGTGGCTCCTTGCTCCTTCTCTGAGCCAGTGGTGTCCCACTCCCATTCTGTAACCTCAGAGTGTCACGGTGGAAGCACACTGCTGCCCCCGTGCAAAACGGAGAGGAAAACTGGAGGGCCAGAGTCTGACATAACAAGGGGCACATCAAGTGCCCGGGCAAGACAACCCAAAACTGCCAAAGAAGTCCACTACTATTGGGTGCCTGGGTGACTTGGTGGGTTAAAGCCTCTGCCTTCGGCTCGGGTCATGGTCCCAGGGTCCTTGGATCGAGCCCCGCGTCGGGCTCTCTGCTCGGTGGGGAGCCTGCTTCCTCCTCTCTCTCTGCCTGCCTCTCTGCCTACTTGTGATCTCTGTCAAATAAATAAATAAAATCTTTAAAAAAAAAACAAAGAAGCCCACTACTATTGAACGTGACGATGATGGCGGGGGTGATGAAGGCCCACTTTATCAGGGCCTATTCTGTGTGCTAGCCACTGAGTTAAGTTTTTTTATATACTCAAATGCATGTGCTCCTCACTGCCAAGTGATGAGGGAGGTACTAGTATTTCCTTCCTTGTGCAGTTGAGGAAACTTGAGGCAAAGTATAAGTCTCCTTGCTCAAGGTCACATAGTCAGTTAAGTGTCCAAGAAGCCAAACAGAGAATTCCCAGTAGGGTGTCTGACTCGGAGACTGGGCTGGCTTCCTTCTCACTTGCCCTATGTCAGCGAAAGCGGCTTCTTTAGAGGTCAGAACACTGTGGTCCTTTTTGGGAAAAATGAAATGTACTGGAAAAAAGGCCAACACTGCCTCATGACAGAGCACTGGCTTCTCTACCCAATAGCACTCTTAATCCCATGTCTCTGGAGTCTAGTGTGAGGTCTTGAACAAGGAAGGCATCCGATACATATTTGATGAATGAATGAATGAAAGAAAGCCCTTTGCACAGTTCCTGAAAAATAATAAGTACTCAATACATTGTTGCTATTATTAAGTGTGCTCACTGCTTGACTTTCCTGTTCTAGGAAAGGTGGCCTAAGTGGATTGTCTTAGTCAATACCTAAAAGCACAGGGAAGTCACAGAAGAGGAAATCAATTCTATTAGATGTACTATTGATCAGGCTGTAATGATACCCCTGTGAGATCCTGCATTGTGAACAAAATCCCAGTCCCAGCTTCCCCTTATGCACAATGCGATCTTATTTACCTTGGAGATGTCCTGTGAGAAAGTGGAGTTTTGCATAATTTGGAGAGCACTGTCCACGAGTCAAATGCTATTTTAGTGATTAACACTCTCACCAATGCTGCTCCACACTTCACAGATCACCCCTCTCCTGTCAATGGAAAATGTTCGGTGACACCAGGAAAGGGGCAGAAGGGCTGTCATGCCGGGTGTTATCAGCCTGTTGGTGAGCCCCTGGATTTTCCATAAGACTTTTTTTTTCTCCCCGACAAATGGGCATTATTAGATTTTGAAACAAATTTTAAAATGAAATCCAGAACAGATGCTCTGCCTAGGATTGTCACAGTGTTAGATTTATTGAGAAAAGTAAAACGATCTCAACTAATGATTTCTATAATAGTAGTACTCCTGCTTCTAATAGGAAATACAAACCAAAGTGGTTTTCAACACTGTTAGAAATATTGCAGAGTTCAAAGTCTGATCCTCTAAGACTTACATCTTTGTTCCCAATAATTAATTAATGGCCTGTTAATTAAACCTTAGGAATATTTTAGTAGTGGAAAGAATGAAGCAAACTGAAGTTTGAGTCCCAGTTCTTCCAAGCCCTTGCTGTGTGATCTAGGGCAAAAGTTTTGTTTCTCTGATCAGGAACCTGTATCTAATGGGGCAAGAAAAGAGATGCCTTGGCCTCTTATGGGGATGTCAAGGAATATCTGGTCTGCCCCTTGTGCCTGGCCCTTAGAAGTACTCGGTGAATGGGAGGAGCTGTTAGAATTTCTTTTTTTTTTTTTTAAGATTTTATTTATTTATTCATGAGAGACAGAGAGAGAGAGAGGGGGAGAGAGAGAGAGAGGCAGAGGGAGAAGCCTGATGCGGGACTGGATTCCAGGACCTTGAGATCATCATCTGAGCCAAAAGCAGACGCCCAACAGACTGAGCCAACCAGGTGCCCTGTTAGGATTTCTAAATTGCTTATCTTGATAACATACAATATTGTTTATGGAGATGAAAATCTCTTGGGTTTACATTTCTCATCATGTTTAATGATCAACTTATTAAATGACTCCCCCAAATCAACTCTTTCGTGCACAGTAGGAACTGTGCCCACAGATTCCTTTAGAACCACCAGAGATGGGGGAAAAAAGAATCTTACAATTAAGCAGCAAATGACCCTACTGTTGAGACAAGCAGAATATTAAGGAAGGTGCCATTTGGAGGGATGAAAGCTGGCCCATGGTCTAATCTAACAGAGAAGGACAAATTCACACACATCATCTTTCTGGAAGCTGAAGGGTCAAGATCTTTTTGAAAAACCTTTAAAAAAATGTTCACAGTTCAGTGCTGGCATACTGGATTCTGGAGAAAGTGACTGTGCTACTAGACTGTAAGAATGTACACATCCCTTTGATCTACAATAATAAGAGAAAAGGTCATGGGTTTCTTCGTGTTTCCTCTACCTGCAGGAATTGTTCAGATTCTGTTCAGCTTTTTTTGACAGGAACCTTCTCTGGACTTTTTTTTTTTTTTAATTTATGTTGAGTCAGCCAACATATAGGACATCAGTAGTTTTTGATGGAGAGTTCAACGATTCATCAGCTGTGTATAACACCTAGTGTCCATCTGTCTCTGGACTTTTAATGCCCTGACAAGTCTAAGAGCTGGTTACATAGGCCAGAGCAGTACAGAAGAAACGTTCCATGGTCATGGACTGGGAAAAGAAAGAAAGAAAAACATACAGTATATAGATGCAATACACTGTCATACGTTTGTGTGTATGTGTATGTGTGTATTTTCCACCTAGATACACTTAGTCAAAAGAAGATTACGAAAGCACATACTCTTTCTAGGGAAGGTCTAACTCGGTAGATAATTTACTCTCAACTACTTTTAAATTCTCCATTCTAGACAGAGTGGAAAGGATGGAAATTTTACCCACTTGAAATACTCATTATGGGGCAACTGGGTGGCTTAGTTGGTTAAGCCTCTGCCTTCAGCTCAGGTCATAATTTTGGGGTCCTGGGAATGAACCCCATGTCAGGCTCCCTGCTCCATGGGAGTCTGCTTCTCCCTTTCCCTCTGCTCCTCCCCCCCCCTGCTTGTGTGCTATCTCTTGCTCTCAAATAATAAATAAATAAAAAGCACCAGATGTTATACTGAACTGATGAGTCATTGAACATTATATCAAAAACCAATGATGCTATGGTGAGTGCTGTGAAATGTGTAAACCTGGCGATCCACAGACCTGTACCCCTGGGGATAAAAATATAAATAAAAAAAAAAAAACCAATGATGTACCATACTTTCACTAATTCAATTTAAATTTTAAAAATTCTCATTAAATGATACTGCATTTTTTTAAAAGTTGTATTTAGACTTGAGTTTAGACTTGGAGCTGGGAAGGAATACAACCCTTTGCATAAAGAGATTCTAGGCCAGGCGTGGGTTGGAGAGTTTACGACCTCCCTGGGAAGCCGGGGTGCTCACCACAAAGTCATGATGCCTGTCAAGCTTACAACCTCAACAGAACAAGTGTTAACAAATGTTTCAGATATCATTTTCTTTCCTATTGTCAATTCTAAGCTTCATCAGAAAGTACTGTAACAGGCTATTATAAATTATGGATAGTTGTACTTGAACAGAATCAGATGTAAATGGTACTCCCTGAGTTTTTCACTTAAATCTATTGCTTTAGGAGAATGAGGTTAACGAAGATGTCGTGTCATCCTTGATGTTGCTCTGTGAACCTGACACTTAGGTTAGAGGTAGAGACTGTTAGTGTCTCAGTTACTTTCCAACAGTGAAAAGACTCTTTAAATAGATAAGAAAGGGTTTAGTTGACTTTCCTGCTTGACAATGTCATTAGTTGAATTCGTACCTTGGCGTCTCCTAACATGACAGGTGGCTGAGAAATCTGTCTGCTAACCTTCTCAAGGAGCATCTGCCACTTGCATAAAATCACTTCTTCTCACTCTGTGAAAGATGTTTGCTACTTTCTTCAGAAAATATTCGATATGGCCCCTTTAAGAATGTTAAGTTTCTTAAAGTATTTTTAGGGTTAACTGCTAACATTCAGCTTTGCATTAATTCATTTATTTTCAAAAATGGCCTCAGTTTCAGTCCAATTTATTATCAGAGAAAGAGTAAGATTTTTTAAAAAGATTTTATTTATTTTAAAGGTTTTCTTCATTTACTTGACAGACTGAGAGAGCGCACAAGTACAAGCAGGGGGAGCTACAGGCAGAGGCAGAGGGAGAAGCAGGCTCCCTGGTGAGCAGGGAGCCTGATGCGGGGCTCAATCCCAGGACCCTGAGACTATGACCTGAGCTGAAGGCAGATGCTTAACCCACTGGGCCACACAGGTGCCCCTAGATTTTATTTATCTGAGAGAGAGAGAGAGAGAGACGAGTGCACACACACAAGTGGGGAGGAGGGGTAGAGAGAGACAGAAGCAGACTCCGCGCCGAGCAGGGAGCCTGACAGGAGGTTCGATCCCAGGACCCTGAGATCATGACTTGAGCCAAACGCAGAAGCTTAACTGACTGAGCCACCCAAGCGCTCTGAGAAAGAGCAAGTTTTTGATCTGTTATGAACATGCTATCCCACCCACCCTCCCACACACTCCCTTTTGGTCTTCAGAAACTAAAGGTGGGCAGATATATGAAACGAATCCTGTTTAATATTATAGCCATCAATGACAGTAGGAGAGTTTCTGTTAACATTTCGGTTATTCCATGTTACCATGAATATTCTAGAAGGTTCCAATTTTTGAAACTAAATCATGTGCAGTTCAAAGTCATCGAAGTTACCAAGGGACCGCAATGGTTTCTGAAGACTCTGAAAGAGCTATAGAGCTCTGCAGAGCCATAAGGTCATGGCTGTGGCCAGACCCTCTACCCAGCACTGCATCTGTGAGAAGCATGAGAAACAGACATGAGGCTTGACCAGTTCTCCCAACAAATACTCACAGCGTTTCTTCTGAATCAGTCCGCAATACCCATTAACCACACATTCACGTGTGTCGCTTGTCTCTCCTCAAAGTAGAGTACAAAGTGTGTCATGCCAGCTCTGCTCCATTCTTCTCTGCCTACGACTCCCACCAAAAAAAGCAAGTAATTTGAAATTTCCAGTGGTTCCAAATGACAAAGAGGTTTCTTTATATTAAGTGGCCTCGATGTGCTGGTTTCTTACATAACTCACAAACAACATGACACAGACCACGAGTCAGTCAAAATAAAATACACAAAGCACTGAACATTTTTCTCAGCATGATTATCATCTGTCCAGAAAAGTTAAGAGACTTGCCCAAGGTTACATGGGTTGGAAGGATACTGGGACATTTTCAAAAGCAGAGGAGAGAAAACAGGAGTCATGAGTTACCTTAAAAGGCCCTGGCCTTTCAGAAATGGTGAAGGGAAGTCCTATAGTAATCCTAAGATTCCAAGCAGAGGAAGAATCATTATGCAGAGAACAAGTTTCTGCTTATAGTACTTCCTCACCCCAGAGAACCAACATACTTAAAATGTAGCATGAGGAAATCAGCGTAAACAGTTTCCAGAAAGGAGCATCTTTTAAAAAATCTACATAGTGGCATAAGATAGTAGTAGCCTCAGTAGGTCCCTGAATGAATGAATGGTGGAAACAGGTTAAATGAGGGGCTGAGTAAAATAGAAGAACTTCAAATAAGATGGCCTCTCTTTGCACCTACTGTTCCCTCTACCAGAATGCTCTGCCCTCAGATCTATGCATGGCTCTTTCACTCACTTCATTTTTAACCCTGAATGACATTGGAACAATGACACTTAATAAACTGTCATTTCCCAGAAGTGGTTCCACTGGCCATCCATTCAAAAAGTGGTCAGTGGAATTTCTGGAGAAAGACAAATATGGCAGAACTCTATTTGCCTGATTTTGTCCTCTTTTTGGTACTATTGCTTTAGCAGCTTTGGGAAAATTTAGGAAATCAGAGCTCATAGGACCTCCCACCCCCCAAAGCAACCCTTCCTCCAACAATTTATCCTCTCACTGCTTCATTTTTCCTCATACCCTTATCATACCTGAAATTACAGAATACATTTATCTGTTTACTGGCTGATTGTCTACCTCCTCTGTTAGAATATATAGTCTGTGAGGACAGGGATATCTGTCTTGACCACCTCCCAGTGCCTAAAGCATTGCCTGGCAAATAGTTCAGTGCACCACACATATGTTTTTGAAGGAATGAACAAATGTCTAGCTCCAAGAGTCTTTGAAACTTTTGTTCTTCTAATAAGACCTGTCATGCCTTCTGCCTGTTTCCTCATGAGCACAAAGGAGCTTTGAGAGCCCTTTGTCCCCCATATGAATGCCCATGGAGAAAAGACTGGATCTATGGAATATGAAACAGAAGCCCTCTAGCCCAGAGAGGAGTCATTCACCTCTTTTCTGTAGGGGAAGCTTCCATTGCAGAGAAGCAGAGAAGCAGAGAAGGGATGGCCCCAGGCTTGGCTCTCCCCAAGGGGAGGGGAACATTCTTCTGCAGGCTGCCTCTGCAGCTCTGGGAAGGCACCCACAGTGGCTACCAGTGGACAAGAGTGTTTATCATTGGCTGGGAACCAGGTGGAGGAACTGCAGGTGTGGGGAACTGGTCAAAATGTGTTGGGTGAGTCTCAACATTGCCAATTGCTTAGAGACACTGCCTCTAAAAGTGCATATGTCAAAGCTTCATTTGGGGGATATGGATCATAGTGTTTAAGCAGAGTTTTACTCTAGGGACTTCTTGACTGACCCTACTGCACCCATCTGAGCCTAGAAGAGGCAAGATCCTGACTTTACAGGATAATCCGTGTCTGGGGTCCATTCACACCAGCCAAGTTCTGGGCTTGGGGTTTGGGCATCGTATTTTTTTTTTAAGATTGTATTTATTTATTTGAGAGAGAGAGAGCATGAAAGGAGAGAGGTCAGCAGGAGAAGCAGACTCCCCGCCGAGCAGGGAGCCTGATGCAGGACTCAATCCCGGGACTCCAGGATCATGAACTGAGCTGAAGGCAGTTGCTTAACCAACTGAGACAAATGAGCCACCCAGGTGCCCAATCGTCAGTATTTTTTCAAAGTTCTCCAGGGGATCCCAATGGGCAAGCAGGTTTAAGAACCACTGGACTAAAGTGAAATATAAATTCCAGTACACATATTTGGAGCCTTTCATTTTCCCAAGGATTTGGCTCCTTGTGGAGGAGGAAGACCATTTTCAGAAATATGGGAAGAACACTGTACAAAACCAACCCTACACACTTAGACACACACAATCTACCTTTCATCGTATCATTTTCCTTCTATTGGAGGACTTCAAATTTATCTTTCTGAGCATTCTTATGCCATAAAACAGACAGCTAAGTTCATAGCAGCACCAATGGAGTTTTTGGAGAAAGACAAATATGGTAGAACTCTATCTGGCTGATTTCCTCCTCTTTATGTACTATTCCGTTAGCAGTTTTGATGAACTTTAGGACACTGGAGTCCAAAGGGCCCTCAAGGCAACCAGCTGAGATCCCCTATTGAGGATAAGGTTTTCTCAGTTGCAGTAGGATATTACATTTGCATATATCTCCACTCCTTTCAAATAAGCCACTGCTTTTGTGAAGAGTGCCTGTTGGCTCCATAACTCTGGCAGGGTCGCTTTCCCGGGGGCACTACATACATAAAGGGAGAGTCTGTAAAACACAAGAAAGCCTGGATACAGGCACGTGAAACAATCAGCCTCTCCCGCCCCACCCTGCCACCCCGCCCTGGGTGCCTCCCTTTTCTCAACCATAAATATTAAAGACGTTGAAGAAAGGAACTTCTGGCTCCACTGTGTATTGGAAATCAGTAATTAATGAAATTTACGTTTGGAGAAACTGGTGCCAGAATTTTACATGTGAATGTCTCTTCCTGACGACAAGCAATGCTCACTTTTAAACAAGGAACACGCAGTTTTTCTCAACAAACCTCTTTGGGCCCCCCTTAGTTTATGCATTTTTTTCTCCTTTTTAAGAAGCACAAAGTAGATCCTTGCTCGATAATAATGTCACCGTTTTACAGTAAATGATTAAATGTCTAAAAGGAAGAGCTGTGTTTTCTAAGTTGCTAGCGTGTGTGTGAGTGTGTGTGTGTGTGTGTGTTTGGGGATTTGGGAGGGAAAACAGGTTCTGTGTCGTGGACTGTCACTGTAAATTCACCTGGAGTTACAACATTCCAGTTAACTAGCAAAAGGAATCTATCACCTTTGGAGGAGGTCTAAAGAGATGACGGGGACAGTTATGGCTAGACTAACAGTTCTTGAGCACTAAATATGTGGCAGGCACTGGGTTAATTATCTCACATTTATAATTTTCTTTAATCCTCCTACTAAGCCAATGAGGTAGAAACTACTATTTCTTTTAAAAGATTTTATTTATTTATTTGACAGACAGAGATCACAAGTAGGCAGAGAGGCAGGCAGAGAGAAAGGAGGAAGCAGGCTCCCTGCCAGCAGAGAGTCCTATGCGGGGCTAGATCTCAGGACCCTGGGATCATGACCTGAACCGAAGGCAGAGGCCATAATCCACTGAGCCACCCAGGCGCCCCAGAAACTACTATTATATCTACATTACTGGTGAGGAAATAAGGCACAAGAAAGATTAGGTAACTTGCCCCAAAGAAACAAATCCATTGTGATTCAATGGTGTTTAGCAGTAAAGACATCTAACATATCTTTCTGGAGAGAGCCTTACCAGAAAACCCCATAAATTTCTGATGAACACTGTCAGCTGCTTTATAATCTGGCCGTGACTCACTCCCCGGTTTTCCCCACCAATCCCTCCCAGAGAGCCTACTGCAGTCAAATGCATCCGCTCACTCGACTGCAAAATGGAATGCTTTCCATCTCCATGCCTCCCCTCTCTGCACCAAAATCTACCCACCTTCAAGTTCAAGGATCACTCTCTCCACAAAGCCATCCCAGCCACCTAAAGACAACCAGCTGTAAGAATCCTGTGTCCCCTTAATTCCACAAGACACTCCGTCTTTAAGAAATGCTGTGTGTCTTTATCACTGACCCGTCCATCATATAAGCCTACTGTAAGCTCCTTCCTGAATAAACACAATGCCTGGCATATTGCAGATCCCGAATAAATGTGTTCTCACTACCGCTTCTCGGACTAAAAAAAAGTCCAGATTATCTGAAGACGTTGGCAGAGCATGCGTGTAATCCACAGAGAACTGTTAAGGACAGAGGGGAACTACGAAGTTTGACTTGACAGGCACGTCATTCTGTTCCAGCAGTTTCTGGGGTATGTCTTTCTGTCCAGCTACCCACAACAGACGTGAAGTTGACTTTAAACTGGAGGGGTTCTCATGGCTGCTCTCTCTCCGGGAGTGCTCATGGCAGGTCCGACCATCGGAACCGGCCGTCCCTGCATGCGTGTTTCCATCCCGGACACATGCAGAGGCAGCGCCAACCCGTGATGTTCTAATTCTCTGAACCTCAATATGACAGGTGGGAGATACAGGCACAACCACCGGCAGAACTGGTAAACATGGATCCACACACCCGAAATACGCAGGAACGACAAGTCGGATTCTTGAACTCATGTCAAGAGAGGGTTCGAAACCGCAGTCCCGAATGATGGAGCCAAGTGCTATGCTAGTGATCGCATAAATCCCCACCTGGGAAGCCCCCGGAGTGTCACTTACACATGCTCAACAATGCAGAATGCAGAGTCTTCCTTTAAGTACAGACTAAGGGGAGGACAGAAAATGATTACGCAGTGTAATTCCCCTCTGCTTCCTCCTGTTACACAATGAGTAACTGTCCTTTCTCTGTGTGTGAACTGTTCAAGTAAGAGGCTTCTTCTGCTGGCTCTTTGCAATATGAGAGAAGAAATCAAAATCCCCATTTTACAAGCATGGAATCTTCCTCATAATATAAAACCAAATGGGGAGGGGGGAGAAAAAAGGCCAGCTATCATCAGGGGACAGTTACCTAGCCAGTTAAATGACTGCTGCAGATAATCTGTGGGGACCCACGGCCTGGAATTCTACACCTTAAGATGCAAAATTGATTTATGCCTGAACTTTCTTTGACGGACAGCTGCTGAGGGAAAATGACTTGCTTCCTTTGCCTGACAAAGAAAATTTTGGCGGCTGCTCTCCAACTTTGATTTCCAGAGAGCTCGAGATTGAAACTGTCATCTGTAGAACAGCTTTTGTTCTCTTGGAAGTCCACATCATGGCATAGTTCACTGACGTGCCCTGAAGGGGTTACTGTCCCACTCTCAGAGTGTCCTGGATGCGACATTTATTACATGTGTTTTCTTCCTTTAATCCATGCTCAGTACCCCTCTCAACATTTAAGGACTGGCACATTCTCCTTACTGACACACAGATACGAGACTACAAAAACATGTCTACTGAGAAAGGGATCTCTGGGGATCACCTAACAAAAAAGATAAGGAAAAAAAATAACAAAACAGACAGTGGTCGACCTTATCACACTGGAAATCCATATGCCGGTTCCTCTTTAACTTATTCTAATTAACAGAGGCATGCACTCACCACTTGCATTCCTAACGCAGACTGTGAGCTGAAAACTATTACCCAAAGTCCTGTCTCCGTAAGCTAAAAAGGCTCTGCCAAGCAGCTTCACTAACAGCAACAATGAAAAGGAAGATTGCAGGTGCATACCTTGACCTCCTGATTGGTAAAGACCTCGACATCCACCACACAGGCAACCAGAGTGGAAACATCACAGTCCATGCTAGGGGCTGGCATTCCCCCTCCCGGTTTTTCAGTCAAGAGCTAGGCGACCTCAGATGGGAAGAGCCTCCTGGTGGATGTCGCCGTGGCCGGCCCCGGGTGCCGCCTCGCCCTGGGGATGGCCGGCGCTCGGCCCCTGGAGCCCGCTCCCTCTGCACGCACGCAGCCCGCGTCTGAGTCTGCACAGCGGAGTAATGAACAGCCCGGCTCTCTCATGGCAATGACATCACCACAAAGACTGACACAAGCTGAAGGGATTTTTTTCCCCCAAGCCTTTTATCTCTAGGCAGTGCAGTGGAGCAAACTGAACATGATTATGTGCTAAATCTGAACTCAGACTAAATCAATTCAGACAGCGTTAGCTAGGAACTGAGTCATAGCTGTCGTTTCAGCCGAGTGCTTATGTTTGCAAAAAGCAAGGGGGGAGAATCTGACATGAGAGGCTCTGCCTCGGGAGGGTGCGTAAATAATTCTGCAGATGAACCTCCTGAGGTTAAGGTGTGACAGTTTTCTGCCTCGGAGATGAGCAGGAAGTGGAGGCATTTTGCAAATTGCTCGGCTTCTGTTAATTTGTCCTGAGCCGCTTGGAGCAGCCACACATGTTCCAGGCACCCTAATGCATCCCGGGCACGGGCTGAATAGAAATCCATTCCTGGAGTGACTAAGGAGCCGGTCGTCAGTCATTTAGGCGGCCTGGTAGGAGAAGATAATTAGAGGTTTGTGAAATTCTATTTGAAGCCCAGAAGCGCAGACCAGTAACTCTAAAGGCACCCTTCCAAGCACGAGATTTCAGACTATCTCCAAGGTCATTCAAACCAAAAGCAATGGTGGAAAAGGAGTTACAGCCAACGTCTCATGCGGGGACAGGTGGCAGAGTCTAATGGGCAAATGCACTGATGTGGGTCATTGTCAGAGCCTCGGGACTCAATTTCGCCTGAGACTTTGAACATGTCTGGTTGCTTTTTTTGATCCCTCTTTCTTTTTTTTTTTTTTTAAGATTTTATTTATTTATTTGATAGACAGAAATCACAAGTAGGCAGAGAGGCAGAGAGAGAGGAGGAAGCAGGCTGTCCGCAGAGCAGAGAGCCCGATGCGGGGCTCGATCCCACGACCCTGGGATCATGACCTGAGCCGAAGGCAGCGGCTTTAACCCACTGAGCCACCCAGGTGCCCCTGATCCCTCTTTCTTGATTGTGAATCGCAGAGGGGCAGGGCCATGGATAATTCACCTTTGCATCTGAGACTTGAGCAGAGTGGAAAGAGAAGGCAATAACTGTTTAATGAATGAATCAACTAAACAGGCATAGCCTTTTTTGACAGCAGGGGTGAGCAAAGAGAAAAATATCAGATTAGTTCTTACTTTTATCATTAGTCGTGAAGGTCCCAGTAGAACATTCTAGCAGGATTTATTCCCTGTAGGAATGCAGTGGCAGCTTTGGTGGCCATCAGAGCGTCATGATTTGCAACAGATGGGTGACTTTCTAATACACGATTGGACAAAGCGTTCCCATTTTGCACACAAATGAGAAAGGTGACTTTTCGGACTTCAGTACAAGTTTTGTGGTTGGACCTCACTGGACTACATTTGGACCTGGCACTCCCCTTCGATAAGGGATTTTCCGTGCTAAATGAAAGCAGTCCACAAATACACATAGTTGGACTGATGAAATTTTGTGTGCGTGTATGTGTATCTGTGCGTGTCTGTGTGGCACCTACTATGTTGTCCAGAGCACTACGGGCAATAGGAAGTCATATATGCAGAGCATTTAACTAACACTTATTGAGTGATGACTGTATGCAAAGTGCTGCCCAGATGCTCTTGAGGATAAAATGATGAATAAGCATGATTCACTATCCTTATGGGGCTTGAAATCCAGCAAAGGAGATAAGACGTGCAGACCAACATCTATACGATGCGGCAGTGGTGGTCGCGATGGTGGCAGCATTTAGTGGCAGCTGTGGAGGAAGAGTAACGGATTACGAAAGCAGCTGTGGCAGGTGAGCTTTAAGAAGGAGGGCAGGGACGCCTGGGTGGCTCAGTGGGTTAAGCCTCTGCCTTCGGCTCAGGTCATGATCTCAGCATCCTGGAATCGAGCCCCGCATCGGGCTCTCTGCTCAGCGGGGAGCCTGCTTCCTGCTCTCTCTCTGCCTACTTGTGATCTCTATCTGTCAAATAAATAAATAAAATTTAAAAAAAAATAAGGAGGGCATGGCCTCTGATCTTGAAACATGGGTAAGGCTACGGTAGACAGAGAAGGGGTAGACAGAGAAGGGGAGGGGAGCCCGTCACAGAAGGGGAGTACACTAGAAATGCTCAGACCAAAAAAAGAATAGCTCATTTGAGGGGCAAGGCACACCGAAGCTTAAATTGCACTAGATCCAGGGGTAGACAAAGGAGAAGAGCCAGATCACTCAAAGCCTTGCAGGACCCTTAGTGCCTACCTAGTTGACCATGGAATGGGAGAAGTTTTTGAGAACATAAATGGAACTTATATATACATAAATACAACTAAAATGTAAAGTATATACAAAGATGAATATAATTTGGAATACTGTCGACATCTGTTCAAGAGGCAAAACAAAGACATAGCTACTCTTTCCATATGCCATGCGTATGCTAAAATTGACTTTTTAAAAATTTCATACCAGTGGCATGCTGGTAAGTATCTAACAATAGGCTCTCTGAAAAGAAAAGCCCAATGTGTCGTGTTTGCTGATTTCTGTGGTGTAAATATTCTTTCTTTTTAATTTTAATTTTAATTTTTTAAAGATTTTATTTATTTATTTGAGAGAGAGACAGTGAGAGAGAGCATGAGAGAGGAGGTCAGAGGGCAAAGCAGACTCCCCTTAGAGCTGGGAGCCAGATGTGGGACTCAATCCCGGAACACCGGTATCATGACCTGAGCCAAAGGCAGCCGCTTAACCAACTGACCCATCCAGGTGCCCCTTTTTTTTTAATTTTTAAAAAAGATTTTATTTATTTATTTGACAGAGAGATTACAAGTAGGCAGAGAGGCAGGCAGAGAGAGAGGGGGAAGCAGGCTCCCCACTGAGCAGAGAGCCTGATACCGGGCTCGATCCCAGGACCCTGAAATCATGACTGAGCCGAAGGCAGAGGCTTAACCCACTGAGCCACCCAGGCGCCCCTGTGGTGTAAATATTCTCATCAGGGCTGATTTCAAGCAAATGATATGAAATCACTCAAATGCGAAGTTGGGAAGCGGCGCCTATGGCTGTTCACATCAGCTGACTGAGCGACCTCCAGCACACCACTGTTTTAGTCCTGAAAACATTTCATCTGCAGAGGTTAGGTCCAGCATGCATGTCCAAAGCCCATCAGGAAACAGCAGGACAGTAAGAGCAATGCACTGTAATCATCAGCATCTGTGCATTCTTTCATACTTTCTATATAGGAAAGAGCTAGAAAGGACTCACATAGGTTATTTCAAGAAAAAAGGCCCTGCTATGACGAGTCTTGGCAGGAGGACATTAGTCTATCCAGGAGACAGAGACCCACTCAAAATTTAAAAGAAGTCTTTTTTTCTGATGCATCCTCAGTTTCTCCCTTCTAACTTGTTTCTGTATTGGAGATTCCTTCCCGTGCCCCAGAAGCCACTAACTTTATGCTTTCCTCTTGTAAAACTTCTTTTCAAGCATACAGCTTGAACTTGACAGCTGTCAACTCGTTTATATTAGCATGAAATAGCCGATAACTCAGGGTATTACCTATCACCGAGGAATCAGTATTTTAACAAGGGGACCAAACATTAAGTTGAGTAAATAGAGTTTTTAGAGTGGAATTATATGCATTGAGAGCATATGGCGATTCTAAAATAAAAGTATTGGGTTTTTAAAATAGATTGGTTCAAGAAATTGGATATCAATTGCCTTTACAAAAGCAGTCATTTTCCCATAGATCAGAGTCCCTAGGAGGCTTCCTTTTTAAAACAGTGTCCTGTTTCTCTAGATAGAGTGTATTTTTTATAGCTGGGAGATGACTGACGGGCTTGGAGGTGTCTAGGATATATAAATACCCAGGCTGACGACTGTAAGGCCGTACATATCCTGGCTGCTACCTATTCTCCCACCTCATCTCATACCATCTTCCCCTGGGCTCTCTGCGTCCCAGACCCACTGGTTTTCTTGGCATTCCAAAATGCCAAGCTCTTTCTCATCTCAGGGCCTCTGTACTTGCTGTTGCCTTTGTCTGAACACATCCAGATCTCCTTCGTAGCTGGATCCTTCCTATGATCCATCTCTCAGCTCCCATACCATCTCCTTGGAGAAACTCTCCCCAATGACCTAAAATAAAATGTGTACATGCTCATGCACGTGCACACACGCAGAATCAATCCCCAGCCCAGCATCTTCATTTTAATTTTATTCATAGCACTTTTCACTCTC
Organism: Taxidea taxus jeffersonii; assembly: GCA_003697995.1. Classification (NCBI taxonomy): domain Eukaryota; kingdom Metazoa; phylum Chordata; class Mammalia; order Carnivora; family Mustelidae; genus Taxidea; species Taxidea taxus. The sequence goes on along the minus strand of RCUC01150138.1, from coordinate 12,038 downwards.
TGAAATTACTGTTCACTTATGTATTGTTTGTTTGTTCCTCCAACTAGAATTTAATCTCCACAAAAGCAGAGATTTCTGCCTATTCTGTTCATGGCTTATTCTCAAGGGCTAGAAGAGTGCCTGACACTTAGGAGGTGTTCTATTAAGTATCTGATGCATGAACAGATAAGTAAATGAATGAATGCATCTTCAAAGACGAGTAGAGGGACTCAACCCGAAAGAGGTGCCTTCTGATCTAGGAGTTATAGGAAGGTCCTTGCAGGAAGGTATATGGGTACAGAAGTTCAGTGATTGCCCCCAATCCTGACAGCTGAACCCTGGCACAGCTCTGCTCAGCAGCGCCCTTCCCAGCTGAAGTGGCCATAAATCATAGGCTTCATCCAAACCATTGCTCTTCCAATGACTGACCACATTAAAAAAAGGATGCAACATGATGCAGACCCTTTAGCCAAAGATCACTTTCCGGCCCCTCTGGCCAGGCAACTCTTACAGTCACCTCTAAGCAGACAGGAGGAGATGTGCACCTTTCAACTGAGAAGCAACAGACAAATCTGCCTTGCTAATGAGCACACATATTCCCATGAAAGCTATGGGATGTCAAAGGCTTTGCCTCACTATGTGTCTTTTGGTATCACTTGTTTTCAGTATTTATTATAGAAAATTTCAAACATATTCAGAACTAGAGAGAATATAATAACAAGCCTTCACATCCCCACCAGCCAGGTGCAAGAATAACTTTGGGGGCCAATCTTGCTTCCTCTCTGCCAGGGGGTCTCAGAATGTGGTCCCGACCAACAGCATTAGCATCATCTGGAAACCTGCTAGAAAGCCAAATTCTTGAGTCCCACCTAAGACTGAATCAGAATCTCTGGAGGTGAGGCTGGTGTCTGCATTTTAATAAGCCCTCCAGGTGATTCCAGTGCAAGGCCAGGTCTGAGGATCACTGCTGCATGTCCTCACTCCCTCCCAGTTATTTTGAAGCAGATATCTGACATTGTATTATTTCATCTGTAAATACTTCGGTGTACATCTCAAAAAGATAAGGGTTCCTCTTTGGAAATCACAATATCTATCATCACACAACCCAAAAGAAAGACTACTTCCTCAGGATATCATCAAATATCCTGCCAGTGTACACGTTGCTCCAAAATACCAATGTTCTCTTTCTTCTCATCCTCTCTCTTCTTCCTCCCAGTCTCATCCTGCTGTCCCCTTCCTTTCTTCTTTCCTTCGTTAAGTTTGTTGGTCTAAATTGGGATCCAAGCTCTGCTGTCTTTCATCTCTCTTTTAATCTATAGAATTCTCCCACATCCCTTCTTTTTATTTTTTTTCTTCCTTGCAGTTTGTTGTTGATGATGAAACCATATTATTTGTCCTTCAGAGTTTCCTCTTGTCAGGTTTTCATGATGAGCTTCACATAGTGTCATTTAACTGGTTCCTCTGTTATCTGTAGGTCCTGTTAGTTAGATCCAGAAGCTTGATGGATTCAGGTGTGGCAAGACTCCTCCCTAGACTGTGTATTCTTCTGTTAGGGTATAGGTAACACCAGGCTGTCTCTCCTTTCATGCAAATGCCTAGACTCATTCTTTCTTTAGGATTTGCAAAATAATGGTACTTCTTCTTCATGTGTTCATGGACTAATTCCATGAAGAGGAACTACTCATCTACATTTGTGTAAGACAGGCAAAATACACAATTTACTCTTTTCTTTTATTAGCTAGTTTTTTAAAATAATTAGTTTCCTTATTATCATTCAAAGAAGATCATTGGGGTTTTTTTTAAAGTATCATTATGAACTCATGAATTAAATATTATTTAGTGAGTTTAAATACAGAGTAGTTTTATTATTGATGCTTCAGTGGACCATCTTCAGCTGGTGAGAGTCTAACAGTAGGTTTAAAGCCACTGTAGTTTTATTTTATTGAGCTTCAATTGCCCATTTTGGCTGGTGAGAGTCTAATCAGTTTGATTCTGGTGTCCTTTTGACACAATCCCAGTGTCTTCGAGGGCTACCTCTCCTTCTGGCATGACAAGATATTCCAGGCTCATCTGTTCATTTCCTGTTTCAGAAAAAGAATCAACAATTTCTCCAAGGAGCCTCAGTTCCATTTAACAAATATTTTAACATATTTCCAGATCATAATTTATATGCTTATAGAGAGGTGTTCTTTGCACTGGGTTGGTTATTGTTTATAAGCATGTCAGTGGACAGAGCTAGGAATTATATAAATATATTTAAAAGAAAGCATATGGGTTCAGACTGATGATTTCAAATCTAAATCCAGTGGTTTTGCTGAGATGCATCAGTCTTATATTTGTATCCCCCTTCTTCCACACCAAATATCTTGGTCATTACCAAAAACATAATTATTCATTTGCCTTACCCTATTCTATCTGTACAGCAGCATTGGAATCACATTATTAATACTACAAAGAACAATTTAAGATTTTTTTCCCATTTCTTTTTGTCCCCTCCTTTAAGAAGATGTATTTCCCCTTTCTAACCTCCACATCTGAATCCGATGGTGCATTTTTACGAGAGGCAATGCTATGCCTAAGAAGCTGACGTACTTGAAAAATGACCGGGATGAACAATAAACAGGCCGTTGGCTTAGCACTCCTGTCTTTGTGCATGCAATTGTCTGGGAACTGCTCCTCCTCCTTCCATCCTGGACTCATCTGAGATGAATCTTGTGAGGATTTTCCGAACCAAAACTGGGTCAGGAGAATATCAGTGATATTCTAGTATTATTCCAACCAATGCCTCCCTCTTTCTGCAAGCTAATTCAGATACTATTTCTGTCACTGACAACCAAAAAAGTCCTAGCTAACTCACATACATGTGCACACACACACACACACACACACACCAGCCCTAGATTAAATAACAGGGGACAAAGGGGATGACAAAGTGGGAGTCATTCATCAGGTTTTCCAATGGTCTCATTGAAACTACCCCTCCTCCTATTTACATTAGGGGTGAGGGGGCTGGAGCCATCCTAAAGCCCTCCGGAAGTACCAGCAAGAATGCCAGGATGGGTCTCTCAAAGAGAACCTCCTCACAGCATCATCCTCCCATCTCCGATGGCTTTGCCCTGCTAATTCCCTTCTGAGGTTTTAGAGTTATCTAACTAGTATTTGGTCACCTGTTTTGGAATCTGCATATTGGTCTGATACCTATCTCTACTTGGACGGTCATATTTATTATTTTATTGTGTCTCAGCTGCAATTTGGAATTTATCATCCTGTCATACAACATTTCATTAGGGCTGACCTAGTTCATTAGCATTGTGTTATTTGTACTTCACAATAGGCCCCATTTAGAGAATGAGGAAGTCATTTGCCTGAGATCAAACAGTAGAAAGTGGTAGAGCTAGGTTAAATCCAAACCACTTATCTTCAAAGTGTGAACTCTTAACTTCTCTGCTACATAAACTTTAACTTTCTGGGGGCTAGAACATGAATACTTCTGTGCTTTTGAAAGCATTGTAGTGGTGATGTGAAGTCTGGATTGGAAAGTATCAAAGTCTCATCTTCAAGGAGATGGTGCCAGTGACAAGAGTGGGTTTCTTATAGACATGAAAGATTTCATCAACCAGCAAAATCAAGTAAGCCCTGGGATGCCTGGGTGGTATGGTTGGTTAAGTAACTGGCTCTTGGTTTTGGCTCAGGTTGTGATCTCAGGGTCCTGATCTCAGGGTCATGGGATTGAGCCCTGTGTCAAGCCCTGCATTGGGCTCCATGCTTAGCATGGAGTTTGCTTGGGACTCTCTCTCCCTCTTCCTCTGCCCCTCCCATCTGTGTTTTCTGTCTCTCTCTCTGAATCAATCAAGCAACCAATCTTTAATAAAAATCAAGAAAGCCTTCATGAAAGAGGAGGGCATTTGATATGGATACTGGGTAGAACTAAGATGGATCCAGGTCTGTGAGAAAGATTAGGGGTTTCAAGACCAGTGTACAGGCCATTTAGTTGGAATGGGAACAGTGAAGAGGGCCATAGTGAGTTATAAGGTCTAAAGGGAGGTCATGGTCACATAGATGAGGACTTTGAGTAACAGGGCAAATGGTGGTAATATCTCACTCAGTAATGTATAGGACCTTTCAAAAGATTATGAGAAGATCTGTGTACTAGGTTGAATTGGAGTGAAGAAGGACTATAAGTTTTCATAATTGTAGACTCTTGTCAGAGAGCACTGAGGGGGTGGATTATGGAGATGGAATAGTAATGTAAGGAAAAGGGTGGACATGAGAAACACCATGGAGATAGACAGAATATTTAGGATTTAACAATTAATTGGCTGCCAGTGTAATGGTCGGGGGGTGGAGAGTAGTAACATGAGGAGAGAGGCAGGTTGGAGATACCAGGAAAAGGACAAGGGGAGGCAGGGAGAGAAGGAGATTCTAAGGTTCCAAGCCTGGGTCGAGAGTGTAAACTATCTGAAATAACTTAGGTATGTTAACATGTGATCAGTTTTATATATCCATGACAGATCACATTCACAGTTGTTCATTTCAGTCTTTAGCTAATATCACTAATCTTTACATTAACAACAACAACAAAAAATCAAAAAAAGAAGGGTAAGGGTAAAACCTGAGATTATGACTTGTAGTGGTAATAGGTAAGAGGTATTAATCAGGTATGAACATTATTGCAAAACTGCTAGAGTTCTGACTAGTTAAAACCCTAGAAACATGCCCCCACCTCAGCCCATTCTCCTTCCCATGTTAAAGGCTAAGACATGGGAAAAAATGACATGCAAATCTATGAAGAGTGGTCATTCTCTACAACTATCTCTACTCTCCTTTAAAAAAGCTGAAGCTTTAGTTAGACACGTAAATACACAAATATTTGATAAGTCTTACTCTTTATTTGAAACTAACAATTTAAGAAATGCAAAATACTTCTGGAAAAGAAAATGTACCATTTTTGGACATGAACTTCTAATCTAACCAAGTCTGCTGCTTGTCCTGTGCTCCCTCTCTCAACTCTAACACCTCCCACCTAGTCATTTTGCATCATAACCCCAGGCACCTCTGATTCCTTCCTCTGGCAGCCCAGAGGGGCTGGTTGATCTAGAGGCTCAGTGAGGTTGTCAAAGGGCCTGTTTCTCTGACTCTGTCTTCTGAAGGTCAATGTCATTCTAAAGCTGATTCCCAGGATGGCTCCCAGAAGCAAGCACTGCCTCTATTTCATTCTACAACTGGTCCACTTAGGTCACCTGTTAACCTCTGAACATGATGGTGGCTGGAGAGGTAAGGAATATGCCAACTGGCTTAAGCCAATTTAGACCCACCCTTCCAGTAAGAAGTGGTGTTGGTTTTCCTTGAAGTAGGGTTGCATGAGAATGGACGGATGTGAAAGCAAGTATATGGGTTAGGAGAGGGATGGATGCTGGGTGGGCATCTACCAATGTCTACCACTGTTTAAATTCTATACCTTTGAGAATAGGCTTTCAGTTGCAAATGATAGGAACTGCTCTGGGCTAACGAACAGAAAAGCAGCATATAAGAGGTTAGCAGGAAGCTCTTACAGAATTAACAGTTCTGAGAAACAGCTTCAGAAACTAGGTTGGAATGAAGAGGGTCTGAACTACAGAAGATAACCTCTGAGATGATGCTTTAGGAAAAAATGAAATAGGATGCTACCCCTGGAACCCGCAGCCATCAGATTCATCACTTCTTTTCTGCTGCCCTGAGTGATATCTAACTGTTCCTGTGACTTTGTGTAATACTCTCTGAGTGTGGTGTCCAGCTGGTCATGCCTGAGTCATGCGCCCCAAGCCCAACTGCCAGGATATCTAGTTAGGGAAATTTTGGTTCCCATGGCCTCTTAGTAACAGGTGGTAGCCCCACCAAGGGTCATAGAGGGGGAACTTCCCTAACATAGAACAGGGGTGGGATGCTGGACGATTCAAAAATAACAAGGGTCTACTATCAACCTCCTACCCACTATGCTTCCCTGCCCACTTTTCTTTTTATTTAATACCATCATCTGGAACTCGTTTTATTTAATACCACCAGATTCATCTGGAACTGGTTCTGGTGATATCACTCCCCTGGCTCAGTTTCTTCATTGCTTTCCTACTGATGGTAGAATTAAAAGTGTTTTGTTTTTTTTTAAATAGAGTGACATCAACCTACTTCTCTAACCATTTGTTTCTAAGTACTGCTCCGCACACATCCTATTTTCCAAATGAACTGAACTTCTTTATATATGGCATATTATTAAAAGTACCCTGCTTTGCACTTATTTCCTATCATTGTAATTCATTCATTCACTCACCCATTCCATTCAATGGTTATTTGATGAACATACTATGACCCAGTCCATAGCAAGGCACTTAGCCATAGAAAGATAACAAGTCACCATCTCCTTCCTTAAGGAGGTCATGGGAAAGGTGGTAAGGAATTACAATATGATAAGACAGGCTAGGACAGAATAGAATATTATGTAACGTAAGTTATATTTTCTACAAATGATGTTGGTACAAAGTATAGTATAAGCATAAGATAAGAAGCAGCTAAGTCAACAACAGAGAGGGGGCATTTAGAGAAGGTTTCCCTAAGAAAGGAATATTTTGCTAAACTTTAAAAGTTAAGCCATTTGCTAGTACTCCAGATGGGAAGGCAAGTAGGGAGGTGACTATTAGGTATAGTCAGGAGCATAGCATGATGTAGTGTAGTAAAAGAAATGATGAGTAGACTACTATTGCAGAAATTCCCAGGTGCAGTCAAAGATTAGGGGTAGAGAGCCATGGAAAATGCACCGAGACTGTCAGACAAGGGCCTAACCATGAAGAGTTTTGTGAGTTATAGACAGGAATTTCAATTTTGTTCCACACACACACACACAGAACCAACGAAGGCTATAATAGTAGCCTCTTGACTCTCCCTGCCTCTAATATCACTGCTATTGTATCTATCTTGCAAACAATGTGTGGCCAGATAGATCTTTCTACTAAGGAAATATAATCATATTACTGTCCTTCAGAGTGGAGTGCAAACTTGGAACCAGGGCTACACATATGCAAAAGAATACAGTAAGGAAATATTAAAAACCCAACAGACAAATAGGCCCTTAAGACTTGTGCTGGAAATTTCTCATGCTATCTTTTTTTGTTTTTAAAGATTTTATTTATTTATTTGACACACAGAGAGAGAGAGGTCACAAGTAGGCAGAGAGGCAGGCGGGGGGGTGGGGGAGCAGGCTCCCTGCTGAGCAGAGAGCCCGATGCAGGGGCTCGATCCCGGGACTCTGGGATCATGACCTGAGCCGAAGGCGGAGGATTAGCCCACTGAGCCACCCAGGTGCCCCTTCTCATGCTATCTTAGTGGAAGGTCAGCCACCACCACTAAAATAACGCACATTACTTCCATATACATAATGCACACAAATCCATTATAGCTCTTACCTCACTGAATGATTTAAATGTTTTATTGTATACTCAGCACTCAGCATGTTGCTAAGCAGAAAGCATACAGCAAGTAACCATGATAACGTCTGATAAATGGGTAAAAGAATGCATAAGTGAAAGACAAAACAAGCTAATGCCATCCTCACTAGATAGATTAGTTCTGAGCTGTTCTACCGTAGGAACAGCTCTATTTGCTTTAGACTTTGGTGCTTAGCATTAAGTCCCCTGCCCCACCACCCCATTCTTTAACTCCTCAAGCTTTGAGAGCCCCAGAGGTTTACACTGGAAGTACTAAGAAGCATAGCCATGAAGCCTCAGATGCATTTATGTAGATAAAGAGAGGTGGCTAAAAGTCTACCAAAGGCTTGTGCTCCTTCGATAGTACAGAACTGTGGCTTCCCATCAGGGCTACAGTTCTCAGTCCAAACATGATCCTGTGATTGTTCTGTCCAGTAGAATCCAAATAGAATTAATGTATGCCACTTTCAGGCCTGACCTATAAGAATCGACTGCAGAACCCTCATTTCTCTTCTTCAAACTGATCTTTGGAGCCAGTTTTGAAGACTGTAGAGCCTATGACAGCCTAGGTCTCTGAATGACTGCATGGAGCACATTCCTATTCCTTTCATCCTCCTCCTCTACACACTGCCAACGTGATTTTACATAAGTGGAAAATTAACCTCTTCTCTGGAGGCACCTGGGTGGCTCAGTTGGCTAAGCCTCTGCCTTCAGCTCAGCTCATGATCTCAGAGTCGTGGGATGGAGTCCCGCATCGGGCTCCCTGCTCAGCAGTCTGCTTTTCCCTCTAGCACTCCCCCTGCTTGTGATCTCTCTCTTTCTCTTTCTTGCTCTCTTTCTCAAATAAATAAAAAGACTAATCCTTGAATGTGGAAAATATTTCATTTTAAAATTTAATTTGAATGTCTTAAATTAGCAAGTAAACAGGTCCTCATAATGTTATTTGATGTATAATGGCCAGTATGTGTCATGACAGAGACCAAGGGAAAAAATGGAGCTTGAGAAAAGAGCTGGAAAGCAAAAAAGATAAAATGAATCAGACCAGAAAAGACTTCCCGATAAAGTTCACAATTTTTTAAACAACTGAATTAGAAATAAACACTGATTATGACTGGTTAGATTTCAAATAAATAAATAAACTATTAGGATTATATACAAGAAACCTAACTTAGAAATAATGAGAAATACATCATGATTATGTCACTGCATCTTGTCCAGCTTCAGACTGCTAATACCTCACACTTTAGGAAGATTCCATCTGCCTAGAAATGTCAGGTAGGGACATCAAATGACTTGCTCTGCATTTCTAAACATTCTAGGATCAGCCTAAGGAGGAAGGCATCTAAAAAAGTCAATCTTGTTTCATAGCCCATATCTTCTTTTACGTTACTTTCCCTCTTTTTGGTGTGGTAAATAATAAAGCTAGAACAGAGAAAGGTGAAGAGGGAGAGGTAAGAAGCCACATGGAATGCACAGAAGAAGTTTCTGGTATCAGATGTCAGGCTGATTATACACATTCATATCACTTAGACTGGGATTTGGGTTGGGGATATCTGCTAAGCATGGCAATACCTTTGGAAATTTCTAAAACTTGGAGAAATCACATTCTTTCTTCGACTGAGATACGTCTTTTGAGTGTTTTCATAGAACTGGGCATCAAAAATAGAGGAAAAAAAAGGTCTGAGTTCTGGGATCAAGCCCCACATCAGGATCCTTTGCTCAGCAGAGATCCGGCTTCTCCCTCTCCCACTGTTCATCCCCCCACCTCGTGCTCTTTCTCTCTCAAATAAATTTCAAAAAATCTATAAATAAATAAATAAAGCACATAGAAACTTCTGTTTCCTGTCAATACAGAAAGTTGTAAGAAACCATTGTTTCACTCTGTCAAAAAAATAAACCACATGAACTATGCAATCATAGATATTTAAATATAAGAGAGTTAATGAAAAAGAAACCTAAGTGAACTAAATTCCATAAAGTAATGAGCCCTCCTTATGAGAGAAGAAACATACATATGCTTTCATCTTTCATGTAATAGTGGGAGAAAGAAGAATTTACCAGAGACAGGTATTAGGAGAGATGAGATAAACTCCTCAGAAACTTTTATGGTTTCACATGGGCTGGAATAATGGATTTGAATCCCAGAGAGTCCGAGATGAAGAGCATGTTTGTAAAGCCAATAGTTTATTCAGACCAAAAATAAAGAAAAAGAGATCTGTGGGACACTATAAAGTATTAAATCATAAGTCTCAAAAAGAGAAGAGAGAATGATGTAGAAGAAATATTTGAAAAGATAATGGCCAAGATTTTCTCTAAATTGATTAAGGATATCAATGCATACATCCAAGAAGCTCATTAAACCTCAAGATGAGCAGATCTAGACACATTATAGTTGAACTCCTAAAATTCAAAACTAAAGAGAAATATTAAAAGCAGGATCAAGAAAAAGACATAATACATACAAGGAGAACAACAATAAAAATGACAACTGACTTAGAGAAACAGTGGTGACCATAATGCAATGGGAAAACATATTTTAAGTAAAGACACAAAATAATTAACCACAAACCAAGATTTGTATATCCAACAAAAAATTACTTTCAAATATGAAGGCAAACACTGTTGCTTGTGAAAATAAATGTAGAATAGCACAGCCCCTTTGGAAAACAGTTCGGTATTTTCTTAGAAAGTTAAACATTAGTTTAGATATGACCCAGAAGTTCTACTAGTAGGTATTTACCCAAGAGAAATGAACACATAGGTTGACACGAAGAAGTCTATGTCAATATTCATAGTAGCATTATTATAATAGCCAAAAATTGGAAACAAGACAAGTGTCTATCAACTGGTGAATGGATGATCCAAATGTTGTATATTCATATAATAAAATACTATTCATCAATAGAAAGGAATGAATAAATTACTGACATGCTGTAACATCCTTAAGCCTCACAAACATTTGCTAAATGAAAAGAAGCAAAAGATCATATGTTGTATAATTGCATTTATGTGAAATATTTATAAAAATAGATAAATGACTGCCTGCAGCTGTGGGTGAAAAGGGCACCGTCTGCAAATGGGCATGAACAAACTTATTGGGGAAATGGGAATATTCTAAAACTGGTCTGGTGATGGTTGTACAACCCTAAAAGCTTATTAATCAACATTGAATTATACACTTAAAATGGGTGGGTTTTATGGTATGTAATTTATGCCTCAATAAAGTTGTTAAACAATATGAAGACAAAATTTAAAAAACATATGCAACAATAAGAAAAGGATAGAGAACTCATCTACTCATCTACTACTCATCTGAACTATTAGAAATGATAAAGAATATAATTTCTACTGAAGAGAAGTAATCCCCAGGGGAAACTCAGATTGAGAGGAAAGGATGAAGAGCCTTAGAGGGGTAAATTTATGGGTAAATATATGAGATCTTCATATTATATTTATTTTAAAATTCTTTAAAAGATGGTTCATTATTTAAAGTACAATAACAATAATGAATTGTGGAGTTTATAACATATTCAGAAGTTAATTCTATGACAAGGGCACAAAGATTGGGTAGGTGAGAAAGGAATTACATTGTGATGTTCTTACTTTGTGAAGTAATACAATATTATTGAAAGTAGACAGTGATATGTTAAAGATGCCTATTGTAGTCTTTACACTATGAACAATCATCAAAAATAACACAAGGATGACTAGCTAAAAAGTCCACAGAAAGGGATCAAATGGAATACTAAAAAAATAATTGATTTATCCAAGAGACAGCGTAAAGGAGAACTAGAGTAACATAAACCAGATGGAAGAAATAGAGAACAAATGCCAAGATGGTGGCCTTAAACACAACCATATTGATCATTACTTTAAATGTGAATGGATTGTAAACACTTGAATTAAAAGGTAGAAAATTCACACTGCATAAAAAGCAAAAAAGCAAGAATATCTTTATCTGTATCTATATCCACACACATATGTTAATACAAAACATATGTTAAAATTAAAGAGACATACTGCTTAAAATAAAAGATTAGAAAAATATAAACTATGCAAATAGTAAGCATAAGGAACTTGGTGTGTCTATATTTGTATCACACAAAGTAGACTTTAATATAAAGAGAACTACCAGAGATAAGAAGATAAGAATAGATAGTTTATAATTTTAAAATCAAGAAAATATAAAGTTTTTTTGGTCTCTGTCTTTAAATATCTTAACCCAGGGCGCCTGGGTGGCTTAGTGGGCTAAAGCCTCTGCCTTCGGCTCAGGTCATGATCCTAGGATCCTGGGATCGAGCCCCGCACGGGGTTCTCTGCTCAGTAAGGAGCCTACTTGCCCCTCTCTCTCTGCCTGCCTCTCTGCCTACTTGTGATCTCTATCTGTCAAATAAATAAACTTTTTAAAAAAGATTTTATTTATTTATTTGACAGAGAGAGAGATCACAAGTAGGCAGAAAGGTGGGCAGAGTGGGGGGCGGGGAAGCAGGCTCCCTGCTGAGCAGAGAACCGGATGTGGGGCTTGATCCCAGGACCCTGAAATCATGACCTGAGCCGAAGGCAGCGGCTTAACCCACTGAGCCACCCAGGCGTCCCTAAATAAAT